>OY992539.1:1835240-1944953 GCA_963921195.1 Pegoplata infirma | reverse complement strand
TATTAACGTATGTCTCAGAATCTGAAAATTTTTTTGTAAAAAAAAAAATGTATCAGAATCTACACTCAAAAGAAAGCCTCTATCAAAAAATATGTAAAATGACTTTCAATTTAGAATGAAAAATTTTTAGCAGATTTTTCTGCTGAAATTAATATTTTAGCAGAATTCTCTGCTATTCAATTTCTGAAAACAACAGAAATTTTGCAGAACTTTTGCTGATTCTGTCTGCTAAGTTTCACAAAGTTTTTGTGCAGATTTTCAGCAGATTAGTTTGCTAATTTGACAGATATTTTTTGTCATATTTTTTTTAATATTTTTTTAAATGTCGGTCTCGCAAAAATAAAAATCAAATGTCACTATCTAAAAATTAAAGTAGACGAATATAAATAGCTCCCGCTTAAATGCATCACAAAATATGTCTGCTTTAATAATATATAATGCAAAAGAACACAAACAAAAAATTCATACAAAAATATTTTTTTCAGCTTGCCAGTTTGTTGCTGCTTTTCAAGAAGAGAAGTTCTTCAGTTCATGCACGCAAACCGTACATTGTACGGCGTTCAATACAAAATTCAAAACAACCCTTGTGTTTTGCTACTTTTTTTTCATTTGTTTCATGTGTGTGTTTTTTTATTTGTTTTATTTTGTTTTCTTATTATAAGTGTGTATGTTGTGTTATTTTTGCTTTCTATTCTTTCATGTGTGTCTATTTCGACATCCCGTTATATTTTTCTTGTTCGTTCATGTTAAGAATTTTATAAAGTTGTTAAATATATATATTTTTTTCCAATTTTATACAAAACTGTTATTTTGAAAAAAGATATTTTTACAGAAAACATATCAATTGGCTCAAACTAGGTGTAATTTAAAATTTTTCTGCTTAAATCATCAATTTCTTAGCCGAAATTAGCAGATTTTCTGCTGAAATCAGCAGTTTTTTCTGCTGGCATCAGCAGATTTTTCTGCTGAAATCAGCAGTTTTTCTGCTGAAATCAGCAGATTTTTCTGCTGATCCAACCCAGGTTATCACTACAGAAATTTAGCAAACCGCGTCTGCTAAAATCAACAGATTTCTCATATGGCTCAAAATGGGTGTATTTTCAGCAGACTTTTCTGCTGATTGGACAGAGAATTTATTTTGAGTGTATAAAGCGATTTTGTGAGGTTGAGATTGCTAGAAATAGAATTGTAGTGTTGGAAACTGTCAAAATTCTGTAGAAACTATAAATGTTCAAATATATAAAAAAAAAACAGTTTCCATTAACAAGACAAACCGACATTTAAAATCCTACTGATGATAACACTAACTGGGGTGTTTGTTTATACCAGAAATGTCTATAATTTTTAGAAATTCAACTTTTCTTCTGCATTTTTTCAACTTGAATTCTTATAACAAATATAATTAGAGCCCGTGCTCGATCTGTACTTACAGAAAAAATCAAATAACGATTTCAATTTGATTTAGAAAACTTTCAGCAGATTTTCTGATAAAATGGATATTTTTAATAAAATCTCTGTCATTCAGTTTTAGAAAATAACAGAAATTTTGCTGTGTTGTTACTGATATTTTTGAACATATTTTTCAATTATACAGAAAACATTTGTGTTTCAAAGTGTTAATTTTTTATTTTTTGTTTTTTATTCAATCAAAACGATATATTTAAACATATTTTTAGAAGATTATTTTGTAATTTTACAGAAATAGTTTTCTGTTATCCTTTTTTTCAAGAAAACTTTCTTATTTTTTTTTAAGTGTATTTTTTCGTTTTTATACAATTAAAACGGTTGAGGCTGGAGTACTCAATGATCCGTTATAAAATAACTGTCCGTTAAATTCAACTCTTTCATGCAAATTTTGATATCAGGCTCCGTTAAGCTTTATTTTATTGGGGGGATATCTTAGAATCGATCATTGATCATAAATATATATACTTTATGTGGTTCTAGGCCGATATTTTAATGCGTTACACACGGAATGACAAATTGAACATACTCCAATACTGTAGTTGGAGGGTATAAAAATATTGATTAAAAAAACTAAATTTCTGATAAACACAAAACAGAATTTATTGAAAAATATGTATAATGTATAAAAGAAAAAAGATATTAATGAAAAAAAAAATATTGATGAAAAAAAATATTGATGGAAAAAAAAATATTGATGAAATAAAAAATTGATGAAAAAAAAATATTTATAAAAAAAAATATTGAGGAAAAAAATATTGAAGATGAAACAAATTGATATAAAAATAGCTATGTTTTATTCACCTCCTGGTGAATATTTTTTATTCACCACGAGGTGAACCAAGTTACAAACACAAGTTAATAAAATTTTTGGTTTTAGAAAATAAAAACAGAAATTCTTATTTTCTATTTTGGTAATCGTTAGCTTATATAGTCAAACTGAGGTGGCGTCCTGCAACTTTTTTAAATTAAGACACCAGCCTAAAACATTATCATGTTAACATAAAAAAATGCAAATAATTTAATTAATTTATTGGCACTTCCTTGGGATGCAATTTTTTAGTTGATAAAATGATTTTTTTTTTTTATTTTTTATAAATTTCCTATTTTTCCAATTTTATTTTAAATTCAACCATAACACCGCTCTACAAATCTGAGGTTTGTCGCTGCGTTTTGAGTGAAACCAAAAAAAGTTTATAGGTTTTGGTTTCCCGATTCCAAAATGGTCACTCAAAGTTTTCTATCAGGTCACAATTTTGAGAAAATCGCGGTTAAGTGTCAAAAAAGGCCCATTTTGGCCATTTTTGAGTACACACAGAAAAATAAATTTCCAATCGAATTTTTCAGTTGTACCAACTCAATATTCTCTTGCATCTCCTATAATATGGCTCGGACAACCGAATTTTGTGGTTGTAACAATTAAAAGTCAGTAATATCAACCGAATTCAGTTGTGACTACCGATATTCAATTGTGACACCCTTTATTCAAATGCATCAACCGAATTTTAATTGTATCAACTGAATTTCAGTTTAATATTAGCAAATTTGTTTTCTGTGTGTAGCTATAAAATAAGATCCTGACATGCGAATGACTTGATATCAAGCTCATTCGAAAGTGCGTAATTTTCTCTTTAAGACAAAATCAAATTTTCTTGGAATTTAATTTTTTATAATGGTGAAAAAATCGTTAGCCACATGGGCTTTAAATCTTATATTTACGTGTGTATTTGTATGGAAATTTTTTAAAAAACACTGTGTAAATAAACTAAATATTTTAAAAATGGAAGGTTTTTTGTTAATGATTTTTTTACCATTTTAGAAAATTAAATTCCAAGAACATTTTATCTTGTCTTATAGAAAAAATCACATACTTTTGAATGAGCATGATACCAAGTCAATCGCATGTCAGGATCTTATTTTCGTGTCTGTCATGACTTTCACATCCACGTGAAAGTGAAACACTTCCGAATATTTTAGTGTCCTGGGTTTCACTTCCGAATTTTTTTTTCGTTTTACTTTCGTGTGCAAAAAGCTAACTGAAAGTAATTAGAATGGACTTTTTCCCCTATAAATATTAACTTAAAAATAAAAAACCCATGTTTAATTTATAATTTGATATATATTCTTTTTATTTACATTAAAAAATCAACATTTTGTTAAGACTAAATATATGTAAAAATTATTTTAAAATCACTCCATAATTTATCGAAATTTTGTTCGGAAGTTGTGCAAAAACAACAACAAAAGTATACAAATTAAAAAAATCACATATTTCAATAACTACACGTTTTCCCGGCTGAGAAATACTTTCAAAAGAAAGAGCACAAAATTTTTCATTTTTTAATGCACAACACTTTTAGTTTAACTCACTTAAAATACTAAAAAATTGTAAAAATTAATTAATTATAAAATTTTACAGAATTCAACATGGCGTTGTTTATCTTCGAAAATTTTTCGATAAATGGTGATGCCAATCCATGGTGTTGCCAGTTATTATTACTATTGAAAAGTACTACATTTTACAACTGGGGTTTATTACCATATGTTCATAGAATTATCAAGATGCGAAACATTGTTGAGTTTAAGGTACATAAGGAGTGAGATCATAAAAATGTTAACACACATTTTTGCCTACAACTTTGGTGTAAAGCTTCCAAATTTTTTTTTTTCGGCAGTTTACATTTTAAAAATATGTCAGTTAATAAATTAATTTACATCATGAGTTTTAATTTGCAATTTTTTACACAATGGACGATGAAAGAAAAGTGCGTTCAAAAATAATTAAATATTTTCAACAAAACCAAACATGGACATACAAAAAAATTGCCAAAGAAACTAATGTATGCCGCCAAACAGTTTCAAAAGTGGTAAAAAGGTATCTGGAACACCTAACAATTGAAAGGAAGCCGGGAACAGGAACAACGACTGGTTATCGTAACATTGGTAAGGCATATAAAGTTAAAAGCATCCTTAAGAGAGCTCCTAACACATCTGGCAGAAAAACAGCTCGGTTAGCCCAATGCTCAGACTTTTTTGTACGTAAAGTGAAACGTAAGGCGGAACTAAAGTCCTACAAAGTTCCCGATAGAAACGCTTTTAAAAATTTGGAGGCCAAAACCAGAGCTAGAAAATTGAAATCAAATTTTATAAAAAAATACAACTGTTGTGTAATGGACGACGAAACTTATGTCCTGGCTGATTTTGCGCAGCTCCCTGGTCAAGAATTTTATGTTTCCGATGTTCGAGGAAATGTTGCGGAAAAATTTCGGTCAAAAAAGCAAACGAAATTTCCCAAAAAATTCCTAGTATGGCAAGCCATATGTAGCTGCGGCCAAAGAAGCCAGTCATTTGTGACATCTGGCTCTATAAACAGCGAAATTTATATCAAGGAGTGTTTGCAGAGAAGACTTCTTCCGTTCTTGAGTCAGCACAATGTATCCACTTACTTTTGGCCCGATTTAGCATCTTGTCACTACAGCAAGGAAGCGCTGGAGTGGTATAATGATAATAATGTGGTTTTTGTACCAAGAGAGGCAAATCCACCAAACTGCCCGGAGCTCAGGCCAGTGGAGAGATATTGGGCTCTTGTTAAAAAAGAATTAAAGGGCACAAAAAAGGTCTCCCAGGACATGCAAGATTTCAAACGTACTTAGATGGACCACCTGCTCTAAAAAGGTGACAGAAACTACCATAAAAGCCTTAATGGGAGGGTTTCCGGAAAAAGTGGATAACTTTGTTCGTAGTGGTTAGAGTTCCATGCGGTTTTTTTGTTATGATTTTGTATTAAATTTTATTTAATAAAAATTTGGTTTGAAGTCTTAAAATTCAGTAGTCTGTTTTTTATTTAACTTTATGTGTGTTAACATTTTTATGATCTCACTCCTTAAGAGTAATTTATTCAACTCATATTCGTGAATATATATTATTTAATGAGAAATTCAATGATAAATTGGTGTTAAATATATATTTTTGTTTAAAAATTGTGCAAAACTTTTTTATTTATTTATTTTATCTAATTTTATTTACTTTTAAACAAAAGCCCTTGTTTCGCATCTAGCATATCTTAGTAAAATTTTTCGAACATATAATTAAGAAATATGTGATTTGGAAACACCAAATCTTTTTTTATGTGATTCGAAAATTTTCGCTCTAAATGAAAACGTTCTGAAGTCATGACATACACGATTATAAGCTTTCAAAAAGGGCCCAAAATGGCCTTTTTCGGCACTTTAATCGCGAATAACTCAAAATCCTGACGTGATAGACGTGACATGGGTCGCAGATTTGGAATCAGCGCAACAAACACTAGCTAAATCACTTACCAGAATCCAATACGCATTTTCATGTTGAGCTGTGTAATCAATATAAACATTTTATTTTTTTCCAAAATTAAACATTTGAGATTTAAATATCTTTTTCACCCCAGTGTATATATTTCAAGCAAATTTTTCACTAAATTTGAACTTAAGGTAGAAACAGAACAAGCACGGCACGGGGGACGGTTGCCGTTGCCGGAGAATATAGGCCCAAAACAATGACGGGGGACGGCGACGGCAAAAAATGTCATTTGTTTGTTCAGTGGTGCCAACTTTTAATAAAATTAGAGTAATTTTACGGAAAAAAATCGCTTATCACATAGTCAATGCGATTAAGTTGGCACTACTGTACGTTTGTTACACCATTGTGAATGAAAAAATTAAAAATTGTTGTGAAAATGCGGCAACCCTGGAGTGTGAGAGGGAGGGAGATTGAGAGAACCCGGAGATAAAATAAAATAAGTTTTAATTTTTTGTCGTGCCGGTCACGGTTTTTAACTGTCAAATCGTATGGAAAAAGTCGTGCCGGGCTTGTTCTGTTCACAACTTTAACCACGTCTATGTTAAAACCGTCCCAAATGTATCAATATTCGTTGCTATTATTCTTTGTCATTGTTATTTTTTATTGAATGACATGTGTTTTTAGGTATGCATACATAAATATTTACATACTTTCAAAGAAAATCGCTTTTTTATTATAATTGAAAAAAAAAAATCAAGAGGGATACATATTTTATTAGAATATAAATGGCTGTCAAAAATTTAAACATTTTCAATAGCCCTCAAAAGATAAGTTTTTAAGGACTTAATGATTATTTTATTACTTTCTAGTTTGAAAGTATGTAGTAGGAACAAACAATCTGGCATGTGAAGATATTTTAATAATACAAATATGGTATAGGGTAGAAGGGGATTCGTTTGATACCCAATATAAATGTTGTGATTTAACTAGTTGTTATGTTTTAAATCTTTCATAGCTTTTGATTGAAGGCAATCAAAAGCTTTGATCACCAAATCATATAAATTTTCGTTTTTTTTTTTTTTTTTGAAAAAACTTCTTTTGGTATTTTTTTGCTTTAATTTTTTTTTTTTTTGACAGAAAAAATATATTTTGAACTTGCGATGAAAATAAAAAAATATTTCAGAAAAATACTTTATTTTTAACAAAATAATTTTTTTTTAATTTTAATGAAAACTTTAAATTTTGTCTTTTCGGTTTTTTAAATCCGAAATGAAACATTCTCCCGTATAGCGAAGCAACTTTTACTGTTTTTTCAGTAATGTCAAATAGGTAAGCGCTTTTTTATGAGCTTCCTATTTTGTATGCTTTAAGAATAAAAGCAGCATATTAAAAGCAGCGTTCATACTTTACATTATATGCGTAAACTTAAGAATGTTTGCTTAACTTAAACTCCACTGTTTATAATATTTATGAGTTTATGTTTAAATAATTATTAATAAACCAATAATATTAATGCTATTATCAACAAATTATCAAAATGAGAAATCAACGAAAATTCAATAATGTGTTTTTAATTCCTATTTAAAAACAATAAAAAAAAAAAAATAAATAGAATTAATAATATGTAATAAACAGAGCCCCAGTAAAAATAATTATTTGTACCACAAAATAATAATCAAAGAATTGTTCCAACAACAAATATAAAATTAAAAAAAAATAATAATAATACACCCTTATTAAACAAGCACATAAATCCTGTTATTTAAAAAAGTACTCAAGATAGAGATCTCATGTAGGTTCATATAATAGGAATAAGACTGACTTTAAAATGGCATGCGACATGTTTTTTTAAAAAAAGTCAAATGTCACTGTTTTGACCTTAATTTTAGAAAAAAAATTAAAAAAGAAAAAAAATTTCAAGGACCAAAAAACATTTTACTTATTTCTTTTCACGTGCTGAGTTCAAATATGACCTTTGAACTGGCCTATCGCTATTAGGTTTTTGCGATATCTACTCATAAACGTGTGTAAATTTCTAAAATTAAATCGCCTTGTTTTTCGAACAAGATCGAAAACTAAGAGCGATAGGCCAATTTTAATGTCATATTTGGACTCAGCACGTCAAAAACATTAAGAAACGTGTATTATGGTACCAGGGTTCCAACCAAAAAAAAACATATTTTTGGGGGTAAATACTGTGTTTTTATTGATATCTTAAGATCCGATATAGTCTCCACCTAAAAATGTTAACTAAAATAAGACAGTGGATCTTTAGTAACATATATTTTTTACAAAATGTTAAAAATATCGTTTTTTGAGATATGGCCTTCCAACATTTACGGTTGAAACAATAATACTTTGTATTTTTTTTTAACCAAAAAACTAAGTTTTATCTGCATTTTACTTATTACTATGTTATCTTAATACCATATTTAAAAATTGATTTTTCTGTAAAAATTTAAATTTTAGGTGTATTTTTTTTTTTTTGAGAAAAAAATTAAAAAGTACCAAAAAAAGTTATCAGAAAAAAAAAAAAAAAAAAATCTTTTCAGAATTCTTGTAAAAATTTTGCAAAATAACTTAACTAATATCTGTTAATTTACAGAGTTTTTTTTAAATTTGGTTGCATCAAATGCATTTTACAAATATATGTAAATTTACAGAGTTTTCTTTGTTAAATGGTGCTTTATTTCACTAATATTTTACTAGAAACTTTGTTAATTCACAGTTTTTTTCCCAATCTTTTAACAGAGTTTTATAGTAAAATTAGCAAGAAATGTTGCTAGCTGTAAAAGTATGGTGTACTCTGTTAAATTAGCAGAGTTTTTCTGTCAAATATTAACGATTTTCCCAATTTTTAAGACCCCTTATCTCGGAAGAAAAATATCCTTTTATTTATATTAGTTAGGTAAATTTAAACTTATTCCATGTGAAATTACACTAAGGTAGATGGTTGCTTCGTTAAATGACATCCGTGTTATCATTAACCTATTAGCACCAAATGCTATCGTTGGTAATACTTTAATACAATAAAAATTCTAGAAATATCTCAAATATTAATATTATTTTATATCCTTTTTCAGATTTTGACTATAAATATTGTAAAAAAGAGGCTTGTACCATAACAAAAACGCTAAGTCTGAAGATAATCGGAATTAACACTAAAACAAGAAAACAATGGAAATCAACGTTCCTTTAATAAGCTCTTTGCTCCCATCTTTCGTAATTGATATCAATTGAAAAATTTTATATATAAGATCTTTTATGTTCAATTTATTTTGTTGACTATCAAAATGTATTCTCATATCTATAAGTTAAATTATTTATTTTTATATGGTCACCAAAAATGCAAACGATAGTAACTAAAAAATGAAAATCATAAAATTAGAGGGTTATGAAAACACCAAAATTAATAAAAAATATTTTTAATTTTAAATTATACTTATGTACACCGTTTGCAATTCTGGTGAATATATACATAATAATTTATTACATATAGTTTAAAATTAAAAAAAAAAAAATTAAAATTAATATGAACAAGTAGAAATTTAAATTCGACTTGGCCGAATCTATGAATACCCTCCACAATATTAACCAAGGCATACATAGAATAAAAATAATTAGGGTTTTCACAGTGACGATTAAATTTGACTTTTTTAGTTGGGTATTTGGCAAATTTGCCATTTTAATAAACGTCAAGCATTTGCCACCAATTTTTCTTTACATATCGTGGGCGCACTTTTCGTTAATAATTTGCACAAAATAACTTTAATTAACTTTTTACATTCACAATTTTAAAATAAACACAAACAATTTGTATGCTTCTTTTTGTACAAATGTTTTTGTTGCCGCGTTCGAAATTTCAGCATAAACAATCACAACCATATAAAAGAAACCACGTGTAAACAAACAAACATATGGTAACTCATTTCTAGTTATAATTTAAACAACAACAACCATCATCATCTTCACTGTATGACAAAAACTGCAACAACATCAACAATAAAATGGCGTTGTTTATATTGAAACTCACCTCAATATATTGACATACAAAAACAAAAAAAATAACGGGTTTTTTTTTGACTACACTACAATAACAACGATAATACAAATGCAATCAAAAAACAAAAAAATTAAACCACGTGGAATTTATTAAAACTCATATAACTTCTTAACTCCTTGACCGATTTTGCCATATTTAATATCAAAATGATCAGAAAAACGTAGAGAACAATAAAATATGTACCAATATTAAATTTTGCTCAAATATATTTACTATTACTTGAGATAAAGCATTTTAAAAATTTTGGGCAACACTACAGGTGCCACGCCCCATTGTCCACTTCCGCCCACATTTTGTGTGTGAGTTAGAAATGACAAAATAACAACATATACCAAGTTTCGTTCATATTCATTGAACAGATGTCAAGTTATACCATTTTTGTTGTGTGAAATACCCAAAAAATTTTGAGGTTCCCTTACCTTTTTACTCATAACTTTTGAACCACTGGACCGATTTGGCTGAAATGCAATACCAACCTGACCAGCCGAATGACAAACATATATGCCAAACTTCAGCAGCCTCTGTAAAGCCTTTCAAAAGTTAGCGTGTTTTCTACGGACGGACAGACAGACAGACAGACAGACAGACAGACAGACAGACAGACGGACGGACGGACGGACGGACGGACGGACATCGCTAGATCGACTTAAAATCGATCGAGGATCATGAATATATATACTTTATGGGGTCCTAGACCAATATTTCGATGTGTTACAAACGGAATGACAAACTTATATATACCCTCTATCACTAGAGTGGAGGGTATAAAAAGAATGTAAAACAAATTGAAAACAACATCATATATGATCCCATATATGATTAAATATATTATCCAATATATGTTTCAATATATGATCTAATATATGATCACATATATTGGATCATATATGACCGTATCTTATATAAGCGCCGATTTTGGAATATGTTCATATATGAGACCATATTTGATACTATAAAAAGTACCAAAGAAACTTAAAAAGAATATTTTAACAAAACTTTATTTTAACAAAATTTTGAGGTCGTTTTAAAAAAACAAAAAACAATTTGTATGGAAATAGAATTAAAGGTCGATTTTAAATTTATTTTTATACCCTCCACTTAGTGATAGAGGGTATATATAAGTTTTTCATTCCGTTTGTAACTCATCGAAATATCGATCTGGGACCCCATAAAGTGTATATATTCATGATGCCCGATCGATTTTAAGACATTCTAGCTATATCCGTCTGTCCGTCTGTCTGTCTGTGGAAAATGCTGTCACGGACAAACTATTGCACAGAGATGATTGAAACTTAACATATTTATTGGAAGTTCTCTCGAAAAGTTTGGTATTGCATTTGAGCGATATCGGTTCAGCGGTTCAAAAGTTATGAACGAAAATTTAAGCACACCTCAAAAATTTCAGTACATTCAACATAACCTAAAAATAGAAAATGCTTTAATTCGGCTTCTGGTTGACATATGTGAACATAATTGAACACCAAATGGTATCTAAACAAGAACGAACATATTTTTTGACAAAAAAAGAAAAAAATCGCGGATTTTTTTTAACAAAATTTTTTTTCGCGGAAATTTTTTTTTTCAAATTTTTTTTTTTTTTTTCTAAAGTAATTTCCTTTTAAATAAAGTTTTATGCAATAATCTTTTTGAAATTGTGGAGGGTATCACTCACTACATTCGGCAAGGCCGAATTTAACTTTTTTACTTGTTTTTTCTTTGGTCAGGCTGTATAATATACAGTGTATATGTTTAAATCTGTAGCAAAAAGGAAAAACTGAGTAAGTGTTTTTTAATATTTTTTTCGAAAGAACTTTTGAGATATATATTTTAAATACGAAACCACAGTTAATTGACATTATCAATAAAAATGCTGTAGGTTATATCTACTATCACAAACAAGATTAACAAAAGTTCGACATATGCATTTCTTCCTTTTTGCCACAGAAATATACCCGATTTATAGCAGGTTACTGGTCTAATTTTAACAAGTTTATCTGTTTTTTTTTTTTTTACTCGGATAGTCTTTCATATGCTAAATTACAATGAAAATTTATGTTCATGGTATTATTTCAATTTAATTACATATAATCTACCACACAATTAGGTTCATATTCAAATACAGACACATACAAACGTCTGTACCTACGCATGCATGTATATTATACATTGTATATTAGTGTGTCACCTATTTGAGACCTTGTAATATTTTCTTGTTCACACCTACAGATGGGCTCTATTAGCTCAAAAATTGTTGTCCAAAGTAAAATAGCTAAGCCCCTGAAATGTGCTAAGTCGGACCAGGCAAAGAAATGTCCCCTTTGAAGAACTAAACAAACCTCCAAAAAATTTAATTTTTGAGCCATACCTGTTTTGTTTTTGTTCCAAAATGAAACATTTAAAAAAAGAAGAGGTCCAAAGTGCTTCACTTGGACCTAGGATTGCAAAATAATAATTAAATTGTGTTACTTAAGTGCAAAAAACATAATAAGCTTAGCCGAAATAAACACGCTCACTTGTTTTTTATCCGATTGACCAAAAATTTAGGCATACCCAGCAAAAATTGGCATTACTAGTAATGGGTTTTGTAATCCGAAACAGATGTTAATAAGTAGTTACTTATTGAATGAAACACTAATTATTTTAAAAAATAAGTAGTGAAGAGTATGGAGATAAATAAGTAGTTACTGACTCGGATTACTAATAAGGAGTAAAAACCCATTACCAGTAAGAAGTTAAATAATTAGTTAATTAAAACATTTTAAATTTAACTTGTTTTTACTAAAACTTAAAAATTGTGTACTTTTTATTAAGTTTTTAAGTTAATTGAATTGTAAAGGTTAAAAACTGCAAGTGCAAGGAGATATTATTACTTAGAAGTGCTTTTATAACATATTACTGAAAAGTAGTTACTTTTGGTCTTTAAATAATGTTAATGGTAGTGGGTACTCATTATAAATAATGTACTTGGTAATGATTACTTTTCACAACTCATTACCATGTTTTTGCTGGGTAGTGAAATAAAACCTTGAGTGCTGACTGGTAAAAACCAAATATTTAAATAAGAACCTCTCTAATGTTCACACATGTGAACTACCAGTAGAGCACAGTTAAAACGAATTATGTTTCTAACAATCAGTTTTTGATATTTCAACAATTTTGATTCTGTTGCTCACACAAAATGCAACGGTCACCGGTGTAGCGGTTATTCACATACGCCATATTCAATATTTATATACTTATTTTGAAATCTTTGTTAACCCAATATGGCCGGGGTTCAAAAAGATCCATATATTTGTTTTAAATCCAAAGGCACAAAATGTCGATCAGCATCAGAAATTTCCAAAAAAATATTAAAAACATCCTAAGCCACATATGAGGCATTGCACACCAAATTTCCAGCGAAAACACACATGTGTACCAAAAATTTCCGAATAGGTTGTATGGACAACCCTATATCGAACTAAGAAAATTAGGTTTTTGGTTTTTCATTTTTCAAAAACTGTGCTTAGTAGGCGTAGTCAAATATTGGAAAAATGGCAAAATTTGTGTCTTGAATAAATATTTATCAAACTAAAACGGATTGCACCACAATCTCAAAAATGTACATTCTTGTATAGTTTTGTATGGGTTATCAATTATTTTTATACCCTCCACTTAGTGATAGAGGGTATATATAAGTTTGTCATTCCGTTTGTAACTCATCGAAATATCGGTCTGGGACCCCATAAAGTATATATATTCATGATCCCCGATCGATTTTAAAACATTCTATTGATGTCCGTCTGTCCGTCGGTCCTTTTGTCCGTCTGTCTGTGGAAATAGTGATCACGACCAAACTACTACACGGATATGACTGAAACTTAACACATTTATTGGAAATTCTCCTGAGAAGTTTGGTATTGCATTTGAGCGATATCGGTTCAGCGGTTTAAAAGTTATGAACGAAAATGTAAGGACACTTTAAAAATTTTAGTACATTCAACATAACCTAAAAATACAAAATGCTTTAATTCGGCTGCTGGTTGACATATGTGAACATAATTTTTTTTAAGTAATTTCCTTTTAAAAAAAAGTTTTTTGCAATAATGTTTTTAAAATTGTGGAGGGTATCACTACATTCGGCAAAGCCGAATTTAACTTTTTTACTTGTTTTTATACCCTCCACTCTAGTGATAGAGGGTATATATAAGTTTGTCATTCCGTTTGTAACACATCGAAATATTGGTCTAGGACCCCATAAAGTATATATATTCATGATCCTCGATCGATTTTAAGTCGATCTAGCGATGTCCGTCCGTCCGTCCGTCCGTCCGTCCGTCTGTCTGTCTGTCTGTCTGTCTGTCTGTCCGTCCGTAGAAAACACGCTAACTTTTGAAAGGCTTTACAGAGGCTGCTGAAGTTTGGCATATATGTTTGTCATTCGGCTGGTCAGGTTGGTATTGCATTTCAGCCAAATCGGTCCAGTGGTTCAAAAGTTATGAGTAAAAAGGTAAGGGTACCTCAAAATTTTTTGGGTATTTCACACAACAAAAATGGTATAACTTGACATCGGTTCAATGAATATGAACGAAACTTGGTATAGGTTGTTATTTTGTCATTTCTAACCCACACACAAAATGTGGGCGGAATTGGACAATGGGGCGTGGCACCTGCAGTGTTGCCCAACATTTTTAAAATGCTTTATCTCAAGTAATAGTAAATCTATTTGAGCAAAATTTAATATTGGTACATATTTTATTGTTCTGGACGTTTTTCTGATCATTTTGGTATTAAATATGGCAAAATCGGTCAAGGAGTTAAGAAGTTATATGAGTTTTAATAAATTCCACGTGGTTAATTTTTTTTGTTATTTGATTGCATTTGTATTATCGTTGTTATTGTAGTGTAGTCAAAAAAAACCCGTTTATTTTTTTTTTTGTATGTCAATACATTGAGGTGAGTTTCAATATAAACAACGCCATTTTATTGTTGTTGTTGTTGTAGTTTTTGTCATACAGTAAAGATGATGATGGTTGTTGTTTAACTAATAACTAAAAATGAGTTGCCATATGTTTGTTTGTTTACACGTGGTTTCTTTTATATGGTTGAGCGTTGGAAAAACAGATATGCAAATTAATACATTTGGGGTTTTCACAGTGACGATTAAAAATGCCAATTTGAATGTGGCATATTTTTCTTAAAATGCCCAACTAAAACCTTGTCTAAAAACAAAATGCTAGTGTGTAAATAAAAAAAAAAACATAATAATGAAAACAGCTGTGATTGTTTATGCTGAAATTTCGAACGCGGCAACAAAAACATTTGTACAAAAAGAAACATACAAATTGTTTGTGTTTATTTTAAAATTGTGAATGTAAAAAGTTAATTAAAGTTATTTTGTGCAAATTATTAACGAAAAGTGCGTCCACGATATGTAAAAAAAAATTGGTTGCAAATGCTTGACGTTTAGTAAAATGGCAAATTCGCCAAATACCCAACTAAAAAAGGCAAATTTAATCGTCCCTGTGACAACCCTAATTATTTTTATTCTATGTATGCCTTGGTTAATATTGTGGAGGGTATTCATAGATTCGGCCAAGTCGAATTTAAATTTTTTACTTGTTTTTTTTTGTTTTTGGAAAATTTTCAGAACCCCTTCTTAAATTTTAAATTTTGAATTTCAAAACAATTTAGTAATTTGCTTGTATTTTATTGATTCAACATAGCGTATGGGTAACTTTTATGCAAATATTTAATACTCATCCGAAATGTTGAAACAAGAAAATCCAACCAAAGTACAAAATTGTTATGAAATTTAAATTCAAATAAGATTTTCTTGAAAAAAAAAAACGAAAAAAACATGTCTGAATTTTTTTGTGTGGATATTTAAACTTAAAAAGAAAATAAAAAAAAGAAAGTGGCCGGATTTTTGATAAGTTGCTTTTTTAAAAAATGGACAATTTCAAAACGGGTTCTAAAAATTTTCCAAAAAAAAAATTTAATGGGCTATCGCATGCAAAGAATGTAAATTAATTAAGGAAACTCGACACAAATTTAAATTTAAAAATTTTTCCAATATTTGACCTTAGGAGGCGTGGCCCAGTTTTTGAAAAATTGAAAAACCAAAAACGCAATTTTCATAGTTCCATACAGGACCATTAGACCGGGTCGAAAAAAAAAGTTCCCATTGTGCGGGCTTAATTTTAAAGCTTACCTCGAAAAAGTTCCATAGCCAAAATATAAGATTTTTGTCATTTGATGTCCAATCGTTTTAAAAAAAATTTGTTTGAAAGTCCTCCGCGAGTACCAAATTTGACCCATATCTGGTTTTGACCTCTGAGCTCATCTTCGTGTCATGAGTGTTAGTTTCTCAGCTTTCTACCCACCTAAATGATTTTTATTTTTCCATTAAATTATAGCATTAAAAAATTCATGAAATTCTTCCCTTAGAAGTACCCTCTTAAATTAATTAACAAAAAAGTTACATTCAATTTTAAATTTCCATAGAAAAAGATTTAAAACACTTGTTCGTAACTTTTTGTAACTTTTTTGTTAATAAATTTAACTGGATACTTCCAAGGGAAGAATTTCATGAATTTTTTAGTGCTATAATTTAATGGAAAAATAAAAATCATTTAAGTGGGTAGAAAGATGAGAAACTAACGATCATAACAAGATGACCTCTGAGGTTAAAACCAGATATGAGTCAACTTTAGTACTCGCTGAGGACTTTCTAACAACTTTTTTTTTTAAACGATCGGACATCAACTGACAAAGCTATGAACAAAAAACGATTTCGGCGGTACCAAATCGCGACCTAAAAATCTAATATTTTGGCTATGGAACTTTTTCGAGGTAAGCTTTAAAATTAAGCCCAGTCTAAGGACCATCCATACATCCTAGTTAGAAATTCATGGGACACATGCTTTTCTGTAGCGGCACATTTGGCGAGGAAAGCATCATATATGTATGTTTTATTTGTAGCAAACTAAAATATTCGTCATAGCCATGTGAGATTGTATATCAATTAATTATGCATATGTATGCATTTTTGTGACAAAAAGTTAACTAAAAAAGAGATTTATTATTATAAAATTAAATATTGTTTGTGGTTATAGTTTCAAATGTCAATATTTAATATAACAGATGTTCTTCACAGCTTCACAAAATTTGTTCAATATACAAATTAAAATGTTTAATAAACAGTGGAGTTCTGTTATAACGCACTTATAAATGTCGGGTTATTCATTGTCGTGTTATGCGCAGTTAAAAAATAATGCACATATCTTTTGATGATTGGTATTGAATTTCGGCTAAATCGGTCCAGTGGTTTAGAAATAATAAGCAGAGCCGTGATTTTCAGATTGGTTTCATTTTGGTTTCACGAGTTAAAAACGCTTAAAACGTTTTTAAAGACAAAGGTAAGTTACAAAAACTTTTTCACTCAAAAAAAAATTAACTCAAGTTGTTTTTTTTTTACAAAAAAGAAGTATTTTTTTTTTTTATTGAGACAAAACATTTCAAGTCAAAATGTTTAATGATTTTTTTCTACGTTCGCTAAAAATGTTCGTCCAAGTCGAAGAAAAAAAAATTTTTTAAGTTTTTAAATCAACCGCTGTGGTGCTGCTCTTTGGATTTATTTAAACAATTAGCAATTTTGCAGTTTAAAAGGAAAATATAAATATTCAATATATAAAATCACATTGCAAACATATTTATTGAACTTCGCATAATATTATTATATTATAGTACGAGTAAGTTTGAAAAAAAAAAATATTTAATTTTAAAAGTCCTGTCTATTTTTTCAATGCAAGCATTTTTTTAAACGGCATGATATTGTATTATTTACGAGTTTTTCGTTTTTTTTTTTTTTGTGGGAAATAAACAGTACACTGGGGAAATCAACTTTTTACAACACATCATCATTTGTGTGGGATAGATGGGAAAAATAACATCAATGTTCGAACATTTATGTATTCGAAAAAATAAACTAAAAACCGAAAGGTTTATGCGTTACTTAGTTAAGAATTTTAAAACTTAATATATGAGGCATTCCATAACAAAATTCTAAGTAAAAAAAATATTTTGTCATGAATGTATTGCTACACATACAAATATTTATATTTATTATACTGTATTTTAATTAAAATTTTCAGAAACGTTAATGTGGTTTGTTTAAAAAAAAAACACATTATTTACCACGTCGGTTGCTATTGTCAGTCATTTGAAAATTTAAAAAATTTAAATTTTTTTCAACATTTTTTTCTTAATTTTAAATTTAAATGTAGTTGCTGAAACTATAAGTATTAGCCATAAATTACTCACGATCGAAACTTTTTAAAATTATTTCGTACGAAATTAATAAAAATTAATGTAAATTACAGAAATTTTAACTGTTTTTACAGTTAAATTAAAAAAAAAAACACAGTTTCACGGGTTTTAACAGTTCTTTTTATTGAATTTCAATTATTAATTAACATTTAAAAATAACTGAAAATGTTTTGGTTTCAAACAAAATGTAAGCGGTCCATTTTTTTAATGAAGTTTCATTTGTTTGAAATGTATTTTTAGTTCAATTTACTTATATAATATTTTGAGTGTACCCGTAAAATATTTTTTGAATTGGTGAATATTTTCTTTTTGTTTTTAAAAGCTAAAGTCGTGAATTGAACAAAAATTATTTCACACAAAAAAAAAACGATTTTTTTTAAATTTAACAAATACATTTTTTATTTCAGTCGCAAAAAGTTTTCCTTATCAAAAGAGAAGTCGAAAATTTGTTTTGAGACCTTTTTGGGGTGTACTCTAAGAAATTTTAGAACAAAAAATATTTTAGATATTACAAGCTTAACACACAGAAAAAAAAATAATTAAAAAATTAATTAAATCACTAAAATGCGCATATAAATTAAAAATATTTGTATGTCGTTAATTAAAAATAAATGGATATTTAGTTAATTAAAAACTTAATACTATAAATTAAAAAATTTAGTTAAAATTTAAAAAAAAGTAATTCAAATTAGTTATATAAATTAAAAATTTAATTAAAAAAATTTTTGAAACAAATTAAAATTTTAATTGTATAAATTAAAAAAAAAAAATAATTCATTTTTAAAATAATAAATAACACCGCCCTACAAATCGAAGGTTTTTGACTCCGGTTTGAAGTTTGATACAAAATTTTTAAAGATTTTGACTCGCTGATTCCAAATCTGTGCTCCAAATTTTTCCATCACGTCTAGAATTACACAGCAGCCACTGGGTTTAATAAAAATCTAGTATAAAGCGTTAGAGTAGAATTGAACTATGATCTCAAATATATGATCAAAAAAATTTCAAGTTGTTGCACTATTATTGGCCAAACACGTATTTTAAAAAAACACTGTGAAAAAAATAGTAAAAGCTCCATTTTTTCTTATTGACTTTTAAACCCATTAAAGATATCTTCCGGTTTATACGAAAAATAACACAGAAAACTCAAATTTATAAAATATTTATTTTTTTTAGTTTTTCTTTGAAAAATATCAAAAAAAACTAAGGTACCTACCTACCTTATCTTTTTTACAAAAATTATAATTTTAACAGAGTCATTTTAAAACGCAATGCTAACCCAACCAAACGCAATAATTAGAAAAAATTTGTTTTCTATGTTGGAGACCAAAGACAAATTATACTTTTGAGCTTTATACCAGATTTGTATTCCACCCAATGGCTGCTGTGCAGGCTTTCAAGTAATGCAAAAATCGTAATTTTTCGCATTTTTAACCGTGAATAACTAAAAATCTGGACGTTATGGAAAAATTTGGAGTACAGATTTGGAATCAGGAGATCAAAGTCTACTAAAATTGATCACCAGAATTCAAACCGGAAAATGACTGTTGAGCGGTGTAATTTAAAAAAAACACGTTTTTGAATCAAAAGGTTTAAAAAAAAATATTTTTTCAAACTTTACCAAATATATTTATGCCGTAAAGACATAGTCAGTGAGACAATTTTATAATGTTAGGTATAAACCTTTTATATACATACACATAAAACTATAAACAAAATGAGAATTCAAAAATCTACATGAGAAATAACTTTCAACAAACTGTTTATACTTCTGTGTTTGTTTTTGAAAGTAAAACATTGCAAGAGATAAATATATACTCGCACACACGGAAAACAAAACAAAGCGAAGCCAAAAAACAAACAATAAGTCCAGCAAAAAATTTAATTAAACAATTAATTTATTAATTAAATATTTAGTTAATATTTAACTTAAAATGCAATTATAATGTTAATTAAGAATTTATTAAACAATTAATTATATTATTTAAAAATTTTATTTATATTAAATTAAAAAACAATTAAAATTTTAATTAAAATGAAATATATGATATTATTTTCTGTGCAAGTTTTCCCGGGAAGCTGTTTTCCATCAGAGAAAAATGTCTAAAACCGTTCCACCCTAATAAAGGGTTATCAATACGCCCTATACTTATACCATCATGCAATATATTTTTTCTGTGTTGTGGGACATTTGGTGTGGCATACCTTATATGTGACTATTTGCAAAGTGGTGGTAAAATATATGTTAACTAGGGCGGGTAGATTTTGTTTGTCAAAATGCCTATAGTAATAACATACTCTACAAGAAATTCTAAAAAAAAAATTTCCAAGAAACAATGGGTCTAAGATCAAACCTTATACCACGCCTATCGACATGAAAATTAATCACCTCTTTTTTAAGCAAAACAAATCAACGGTTTTAAAAATATCATATTCGAGTTAAAACACTAAAATTCAACCGAAGATCCTAAAGAAAAGGAGATCGATCTAAATGTCGTTAGGAGCGGTATATACAATCAAAAAAAAACCTTGTGCTCGATTCTGGAATACGATTTCACCATTCACCTAATTTTTAAAAATTTGATATTCTTTCGAATTTTAAGATTTTTAAATTTGTTTTTGTAATTATTAAAGACAATAACGAAATCTTTAATTTTTACAAGAAAAAAAATTTAAGTCTTAAAATTCGAAAGAATTTCAAATTTTTAAAAATTAGGTGAATGGTGAAATCGTATTCCAGAATCGAGCACCTTGTAGAATTACAAGAAAAGTTTGTATTTTTTTTTTTTTTTTTTTTGTTACCTCCAATTTGTTAAAAATTTCTAGTAATTTTACAAGCGTTTTAACAAATAATTTTGTAATTTTACAAGGTTTTTACCAATAGAATTGTAAATTTAACATATTTTTTGACACGATAAAATTTAAAAGGAGGTTTCGGAACTTTACTAGATTTTTGGTTACCTGCTATTTTACGAAAATTCCTAGTAATTTTACAAGCTTTTTACCAATAATTTTGTAATTTTACAAGCTTTTTACCAATAAAATTTTAAATTTACAGTTTTTTTGGCGCAATTAAAATTACAAGGAATTCTCGTGAATTTACTACATTTTTTTTGTAAAATTATCTTGGAAATTTGTAATATTACAAAAAAAATGAAAAATAACAAAAAAAAATGTAAATTTCGATCCAATTTGTTTGTTGAAAAACAAGGAAAACTGTTAAATATTGGTAATATGGGATTGCGAGATTTTTCCTAGTAATTTGACAAAGTTTTTTTTTTTTGGCGTGTAGGGTTTGATTTTATATTTATAACATCTTTTGAAAATTTTATTAAAATTTCTTGACGATTTTGTTCTTACTATACATTTTTTTTATTTTTTACACTCTGTCAAAAAATCTATAAAACAACTTTTAATTTGAATAAACAAACTTTTAGCAGATTTTTTTGCTGAAATTGATATTTTAACTGAATTATCTGTTATTTAGTTTAAGAAAATAACAGAAATCTGAAGACTATTTTACTTATTTTACAGGAATATTTAGTTATCCTGTTTTAAGAAAACTTTCCAAAAATTTTTCTTTGATTTGATTTAAAAAAAAAATTATTGAAAAACCGCATAACTAAAAAAAAAATAACACTTAAAAAAAAACTTTCTTTTAAAAAAAATTAGAATCGATTTTTTATAAGTTTAAGGAAAAAAAATATGCTCAAAATCTTTTGACCATAAAATACATTTTAGACACTCAAAATAATCACTCTGTTAAATTACAGAGATACTCTGCTGAGCCAGCAGAAAATACCATAGATTTCCAACCAGCAAGATTTTTTGTTATTTTACAAAGAAAACTCTGTAAAATGATTTTGATAAAAAAACTGTAAATTTACAGAATTATCTGTAAAATATTGATAAAAGCGACCAGAATTTGACTATTTTATTTACTATTTGATTTCTGGTCAAATAGCCAATCTGGTGTTGACAATTGAAAAATGACATCGAGTAAATTTGCCCGCTTTAATGCTTAAAAATTGTAAATTTACTTTTTTTTATTTTTGTGAAAGTTTTTTACGAGTACCTCCAATTTTACACGACATCCTCGTAAAATTTTCCAGGGTTTATAATTACAGAGCAATAAATAAAAATACAGTTGAAATTTTGTATTTTGGTTACGAGAAAAAACATAAGTATTTTATAAAATCTGTATTTTAACAAAAAACTCTGTTTATTATCTCTAAAATAGAGATTACAAAGTAAAAAGTAAAATTACAGATAAAATTTGGTTTTTCGGTTACAAGAAAATACAAAGTATATTATTAAAATCTGTATTTCGACAGATAACTTTGTCAAATAACTGTCGAATTGAGATTACAGTCATTTTACAGAGTTTTTAACAGAGTTATTATTTTGAGTGGATGTTTAGATTGTGTATCTGAAAGCATCAGATTTTTATACTAAAATCGGCAGATTTTTTCAACTGAAATCACCAGATTTTTCTGCTGTCTTAGCAGATTTTCTCGTATAGCTCAAAACAGTGTGTACTTTCAGCAGATTTTTCTGCTGGCTGGACAGAGTTTTTATTTTTATTGCAGCCATATAAATCGCCCCGGCCTAATTTTTATATATTAAATAATGTGAATAATATCATGGTAACCCTTACTTGGTGTTAAACAGGCATGGATAAAATTATATCAAATCAAACAATTTTCGAACGCATGACTCCTTACAACTTGCCTCAAATGTAAAATTCAATTTGTTTCGATTTTCAAGATTCAAGCTATGTATTTGAAAATGAAACTTGCAATTTTTTTATAGTATTTGAACCTCCCAAACCTCTTAAATTCAAAGGATCTTATTTTTATGGCCTCTACTCTAGTGATGGAGGGTATTTTAAGTTGATCTAGCTATGTTCGTCTGTCTGTCCGTCTGTTGAAATCGTGTTTTTGGCAATAATCCGGAACCGATATAAACGCTTGTGATGCCAAAACTTGCGTAGTTCTCCTGTTCAGAGGGCTAATATATTTTTTTTCTAAATCGGTCAAATAAATATTTTAAAATTTATGATAAAAATATAAAGCAACCTCTAGAAATGCTATAATGAATGAATGTGAACGAAACTTGGTAGAGGGTGTTATTTTATGATTCCTAACTTTAAAAAAAAAAATTAAGGCGGAATTTCACAATGAGGCATGACTAGGGTTGTCAGAAATTTATTTCTAAAAAGCGGGACAAACGCAAAAAATTACGAAAATGACGGGATTTAAAAAAGTTTGGCGGGACAAAAATCGTACATTTATATCGTCACCTAAAATCAAAACAACGAAACGGTTTTGTATTTTAAAATTGAGTTATCAATCAGTAAAAAATTTTATCAAACCACATATCTTCGCAAATTTTCAGTTCATTACGTTAAAAATATAAGTTTTGCGATGGTAATTCATAATGTTTTGTACTTTCAAAATTTTTTATGGTTCCCCCCATTAAATTATTAAAATATGATTTTCTAATTATGATACTGTCATTTAACCAAAAATATGTGGGACATTTCAAACCTTTGCGATCAAAAATGGTAGACTACTATTTTCGCTTCTACTTTAAAAAAATCAAAAAGTATTGTTACATTGTTTCGCATTTTACTTAGTTCACAATATACAGTTTGAAACTACATTTTTAATGTACAGAGATGGAAAATTTAGAAGCTTTTCAATTATTTTTGTCTTTTATATTTTCATCTCTAACAAATTTTAATTAAACAGCAGATTTTTTTTACCAATTGCAAAAATTTTTACATGTAATTTTCTGACGCTTGAAAAAAGCGGGAATTTGGAATCCCGAGCGGGACGCGGGAAACCCTTACACACAGCGGGACAGTCTCGCTAAATTCGTTACGTCTGGCTTGTAACGTAACTTGTAACGTAATCCAAAATGATTTATCTTGGCTCATGGTACACATATTTAAACGAAATCTGAAATAAGTTTATATTTTGATATGCTGAAGATATTCCTGGTTTTTTTGGTGCCGATTATGGCAAAATCGGTCCAGGGGTTAAGATGTGATGAGCAATTGAAATTAGTTTCAATTAGAGTTTGCAAAACGATTAAATTCGTAATCGTAATCGCGATTAATCGCACCAAATAATTGTAATCGTAATCGACAAAAAATCATGCGATTACGATTAATAATTTTCTATGGTATACACTGTTTTTACAACGAATTTAAATCAGTTCCAAAATTTTTTGGAACCCATTTTAAAGTTTCTATGTAAAATTGAATAGTTCATGCGAATAAAGACGAATAGACCATTTGTAGAATTTTACAGGGGACAATAAAAACGCAGGAAACGGTTAAAAAATAATATTTTTGTCAACTTTTTGGTATAAGCTTAAAGATTTAAGTCACATCTACCTATATACAAAATTTTAGTAAGGTATTCGAAAGTCAACTTGCCAAAAATTGGACTTAAATTTTTGCTTAAATGGAAAAAGGGCGAATATCCAAAAAAATGTACTGAAATTTGAATAAAAATGTGTTATTTTGCAGCAGATTTTGACTACATTTTCATGAGACTTGCAAAACTTGACGAACTATGGTTGGTATTTGTTTGTAACACTTTAAGGACTTCAAGGATACACTTTTTAATGATTGCAAGGACATGCAAAAAAAAATTTTTTTGTTAATTTTTTTTTAATATTCCTGCCATTTGATGCAGTAGTAATTCTCTATGACACTAAATAAATTTTTATGAATTATAATATTAACCCTTGACTGCATATTACGACGTAACATAAAAGGACATGAACAAATTTTTGTTTTCTATTCGTGACATTGGATGCAGTATTAACACCAAATGTTTGTATGTGCTAAGATTGTTTTTTTGTGTACAATTAAAATTTTAGCTAATATCAATTTTAAACTCGCAGCTAAAAAATTTTTATATAATATTTTGTTAAGGATGGATATTCGCCCTTTTTGCTTTCCACACTTTAAAGTCTTATAACTCAAGAACGGTAAAATTTTTTGCCAATATAATAAGTGTGGTTTGTTCCTCGTAATGTTCTTTTAACACATTGTTACCGAAAGTAAATTTTTTTATGTTTTTGTGTTGTATTTAATCAAAATTGTGCGTTAGTTCACTCCCAATTTAAACAAAAAAATAAAAATATACGAATTATTGCACTTTCGAAGTCATTTTTTTAGCCTTAAAAGTCAAAATTTTCCCAAAATTTCTGCATAGGGTTGTAGGGCTGCGCTAATAAAATGCATTTATGCAAAAAAACGTGTTTGCAAAAAAGTGGTCTATTCGTCCTTATTCGCATGAACTATTCAATTATTTTTCAAAAAAACTAAATTTCTTTAAAAAACGATTGCTTTCAGGACAATTTCAAACAAAAAATTCTAGAATATAAAGTAGAATCGACTGTAGGATTTTATGATGCGTTCTGGAACCGATTATTTGGAACGGAATTTTTTTATGGTTTGGCCCATGTTTTGGTTAAAAATTTGGACATGAAATTTTGTGAAAACGTAATTTTTTCATACTTTGACCGCTGGTTGCCGACTAATGATGCATTGTAAATTTTTTTCAATAAATTTCCTCACAATTAGCTCTTCTCTGGCCATCGGCAGGTATTTCGACACGACTACTATCCAACGTTCTTTCTATGCGCAATGATATACTAAAAAAAATAAACTGTGGTGCCAAAATATTGAATTATTTTTACTTGGAAAGTTCGAAAGTTGTTATTTTTATTTCTTAAAAACAATAATTTTTGAATTTTCGTACGCTCTAAAATGTAATTTTTAAAAGATTTTTTTTAAAGCTATTGCAACTCAAATTATTTAATAAATTCGATTAATCGATAATCGATTAATCGAATATCTCGATTATTTGCAAACTCTAGTTTCAATACAAACCACTACGTCATGGCGTATACTTATTGGAAATTGAAATTAATTTATTAATCATGCGTCTTAAAATAGTTTAGTATTTTAGTTCTTAAAAAACTCATTTATGATACAGTTGAACCTCGATTATCCGGCCCTCTATTAACCGGTGCCTCTATTAACCGGCATGCTGTGTGTTTGTTTTTTACCTCTATTATCCGTGCTTTACCTCTACTATCCGTGCAATTCATACATGTACGTACATATTGAATTTTTTTTATTGTTTTTACCTCTATTAACCGTGCTTTACCTCTATTATCCGTGCAATATATTCACGAACATATACAAATGTAGAAAAATATACAACCTCTTTCAACCGTGTTTTTCGATTATCCGTGTTTAGTCCGGTCCCGTGCAACCCGGATAATCGAGGTTCAACTGTAATTGTTAAATATTTGGGGTTTTCACAGTGACGATTAAATTTGCAATTTTTAGTGTGGTATTTGGCAAATTTGCCATTTTACTAAACGACAAGTATTTGCCACCATTTTTTCTTTGCATATCGTGAGCGCACTTTTTGTTATTAATTTGAACAAAATAACTTTAATTCACTTTTTACATTCACAATTTTAAAATAAACACAAAAAATTTTTATTTTTCTTTTTATATAAATGTTTTTGTTGCCGCGTTCGAAATTTCAGCATAAACAATCACAGCTGTTTTCATTTTTATGTTTTTTTTTATTTGCACACTGGCATTTTGTTTTTAGACAAGGTTTGAGTTAGGCATTTTAAGAAAAATATGCCACATTCAAATTGGCATTTTTTTTTGACGTTTGGCACATTTGCCAAATACCACACATAAAAAGGCAAATTTAATCGTCACTGTGAAAACCCTAATTAATTCTGAAAATTTAGAAATTTTTTTCGATAAACCGTTACCGAAACATTATAACAAAAATTTACTCAAAATGTTAAAAAGGCACAAATTTGTTAAAAAAAAATACGTAAAAATCAAAAATTTGTTAAATAAAATTTAAAAAAAAACTGTTAAATTTAGTGCATAATTATATAAGCATTATGCATATATTGTTATGCATAATTATAAGTATTAACTCAGAGTTTAATTAAAATATTCACCATAATAAACCAGTTAGTCTGCAGAAACATCTGTCAAGACAGCAAATAAATCTGCTGATTTAAGCAGAAAATCTTCTGATTTCAGATAAACAGTCTGAAAATCAAAATTGTATTTTATTTAAGCAAAAAAAATTAATTTAAAAAAAAAACTGTAATAAAAAAAGCGATACAAAACTATTAAAAGTGTTAACTTCGGCTGTGCCGAATCCTTTATACTTATCAACATTAAACCAAACTAAAACACGAATATTGACAGGGGCGTTTCCGTAGAAGATGGAGGAAAAGCGAGAATCCGCAGTGTGGTGGAATGACCTGGTATTAAAAAAAATTGGGGGAAAAAACAGAAAAGCAAATTAGCAGAAAAGAAATTATTGCGTTGCAACGCAATAATTTTACAGAAATAAAATTTTCGGTATTCGACAACTTTTTTTATACCCTCCACTCTAGTGATAGAGGGTATATATAAGTTTGTCATTCCGTTTGTAACACCTCGAAATATTGGTCTAGGACCCCATAAAGTATATATATTTATGATCCTCGATCGATTTTAAGTCGATCTAGTGATGTCCGTCCGTCCGTCCGTCCGTCTGTCTGTCTGTCTGTCCGTAGAAAATACGCTAACTTTTGAAAGACCTTACAGAGGCTACTGAAGTTTGGCATATATGTTTGTCATTTACCTGGTCAGGTTGGTATTGCAATCCAGCCAAATCGGTCCAGTGGTTCAAAAGTTATGAGCAAAAGAGTAAATTTCGGCAAGGGTGTTTCGCGAATTTACGAGATAAAAAACACGATAACTTTCGAAAGACAATAATGAGGCTTCTGAAGCTTGGCACGTATCTTTGCCGTTCCACGGGTCTGTTTGGTTTTAAATTTCAGCTCAATCAGTCCAGTGGTTCAAAAGTTATAAGCAAAACCCTGAATTTCAGATTAGTTTCATCTAAAATGCCACGTGTTTTAACAAGTTTTAAAAGCATTGGTGGTAACAAAACAATGCTTTTCAAACTTGTTTAATTTTAAAGCAATGCTTTTTAAACTTGTTTAGTTTCAAAAGCATTGGTAACTTAAAAACAACACTCGAAAAAAATTTTACACTCCAAAAAAATTTTACACTCAAAAAAAATTTTACATTCAAAAAAAAAAATGTACACAAAAAAAATTTAGTTCTTTTTTACAAAAATGACTATATTTTGTGTACATACGTACGTGCATTCACTCAGAAATATTTTTACAGTAAAAAAAATATTACACTCGAAAAAAATTTTACACTCAAAAAAAAAATTAGTAATTTTTTTTTTTTTTAATGACAAAAAAAGAGTTTTTTACTCAAAATAAAATATTTCTAACCAAAATTGTTTATTTTTTCACGTTAAAAATGTACTACCCTTTAAAAAAATGCATTGTGGAGGGTATTCATAGATTCGGCAAAGTCGAATTTAACTTTTCTACTTGTTTTTTTTTTTTGTTATGCTGTTTTTAATAATTTTTTTTTTTGTAATCAAATTTTCTTAAATACAGGACAACTAAATGTGTCTGTAAAATTACCAAAATAATCAGCTGATTTTTTTAACATTTGAACAATTTTTGGTTTTAATCGTTTAAATTAGACAAAAAAATAAAAATGCCAACAAAAAATGTTTGTAAAATTACAAAATATCCATTTTAGCAGAAAAATCTGGTAAAAGTTATCTAATTCAAACTGAAAGTTATTTTACAAATTTTTCAACAGAGTTTTTCTTTTGACTGTACGACTTGTACGAACCACCGCCAGCAACACTATAACAATTTGGCACAATTCAGGTTTGTGTCTTTTTTTATATTCGCACTGAAGAATGTTTACATTACATGGCTCTCACTTTTCTCTTCGAAACTTTTTAGATAAGAGGCGAGTCACAGTTGGGTCGACAGACCACAACCACAAATAGTTTTTTTTTCAGATTACAACCACAAAAATTATTGAATATTTGTTTTTTCCCCCCAACACCTTCTATCATTAGACAATTTGCACGAAAAAAATAAAGATGTATTTAATTTTTTTAAAACGGCAATTGGCTAAAAAGTAAAAAATCGAGACGACGTTTTTATCGTGACGACATTTTTTGTTTTAATCAAATTGCCGTTTTTTACACCTTTATTTTTTTGGTGCAAATTATCTGAAATAGAAGGAAGTGTTAGGAAAAAAATAAAATATTCAATAATTTTTGTTGTTTTAATCTGACAAAAACTATTTGTGGTTGTGGTCTGTCGACCCAACTGTGACTCGCATCTAAATTACGAAGTTGATCATGGGTTCGACCGATTTCGACACATTCTTTGTTCAAATTTAGATTATTGCGAATGTGATCACTGCACAGTGCCAATCTAGCACGACAAAAATCAAAAAAAAAAGTTCCCCGATTTTTATGATTTGTTTGCATGTATTATAAAACATTCCTAATAACACGGAAATACTCATATAAGAACTATAAATCTATTCGTTATTAAGATGTGGGTGCATAAAGTTGCATCTTATAAAATCCTGAAAGTAGTGCTCATTATTTCGCATTAATTCTTAAGTCGATTTTAAACTGTTGTAACTTTTCGTTTTTGGTTATTTTAAAGGATATTTAAAGGCTTTAAGTCATATCTTTTCTTCTTTTTTTAAACAATTTTTCCTATTTTTTATTAAATTTTAAACATAATAAAAAATTTTGAAAAGAAAATTATATATTTATTTTTATACCCTCCACTCAGTGATAGAGGGTATATATAAGTTTGTCATTCCGTTTGTAACACCTCGAAATATTGGTCTAGGACCCCATAAAGTATATATATTTATGATCCTCGATCGATTTTAAGTCGATCTAGCGATGTCCGTCCGTCCGTCCGTCCGTTCGTCCGTCTGTCTGTCCGTCCGTCCGTAGAAAACACGCTAACTTTTGAAAGACTTTACAGAGGCTACTGAAGTTTGGCATATATGTTTGTCATTTACCTGGTCAAGGGTGTTTCGCGAATTTACGAGATAAAAAACACGATAACTTTCGAAAGACAATAATGAGACTACTGAAGCTTGGCATGTATCTTTGCCGTTCCCCGGGTCTATTTGGTATTAAATTTCGGCTCAATCGGTCCAGTGGTTCAAAAGTTATAAGCAAAACCCTGAATTTAACATTAGTTTCATCTAAAATGCCACGTGTTTTAACAAGTTTTAAAAGCATTGGTGGTAACTAAACAATGCTTTTCAAACTTGTTTAATTTTAAAGCAATGCTTTTTATACTTGTTTAGTTTTAAAAGCATTGGTAACATAAAAATTACATTCGAAAAAAATTTTTCATTCAAAAAAAGTTTTACACTCAAAAAAATTTTACACTCAAAAAAAATTTAGTTTTTTTTTAACAAAAATGACAACATTTTGTGTACATACGTACGTGCATTCACTCAGAAATATTTTTACAGTAAAAAAACATTACACTCGAAAAAAATTTTACACTCAAAAAAAAAAATTTTTAATTTTTTTTTTTTTTTAATGACAAAAAAGAGTTTTTTACTCAAAATAAAATATTTCTAATCAAAATTGTTAGTTTTTTCACGTTAAAAAATGTACTACCCTTAAAAAAAAATGCATTGTGGAGGGTATTCTTAGATTCGGCAAAGTCGAATTTAACTTTTCTACTTGTTTTTTGATGGAATAGAACTTTTGTGTTTGGTCTCTATTGGTCGCCGGACTTTTTCAGACATATTGACCAATATCCATAGTACTTATTTCAACGGCGCCGACTACAGTGGGGCGATATGTAAACCTTGTTTTTACATAATTTTTAAACATATTTTTAAAAAGTAGGCGTGGCAGTTGTCTGACCGCCCCCATTTTTTGTGATAATATTTCTACAGTTTTTGAGAGTATATATACCAAGTTTAAAGAAATTACAACCAAAATTAAAAAAATTTTAAAAAGTGGGCGTGGCCGTTAACTGGCCTCCCATATTTTTCATAATGTTGTTTTTGAAGTCAAAACGAACATTTATACCAAATTTCCAGTCAATATAAATAAAATTGGATTTTTGTCGTCCTAGATTGGCCAAATGTGGCACTGTGCGCTGGTGTGACCGATTTCCTCATTGTTTTTCTCCAAATAATAATACGATTTGCAATGAACAAAAATTTGTACAATAAAAATATTTTACTTTACTTAATTTGCAGTTTAAATAATGTAAAAAATGTCAGCCAAAAACAAAATATTTTTTTTTTTGTCAATATTCAATACCCACTTTTTCTATCATAAGTATGTATAACAAAAACTGAATTCATTTTTTAGACCACAGCTGTATATTAAATAAAAAACTTTATTTAACTATTTGCACCTCTCATTAGGGCAAATCCACCTCAAACCACACAGCATTCGAATTTGTCACCTTCGATTTAAATAAAATTTGACAAATATATTGCAAATGGATAGTGTTCCTAAAATCATTACCTTTCTGGCTCCAAAACCTTTCGGTTTTCGAAATATGGTGTCTTGAAAATTGGCAAAAACGTCAAATTTTCAATAAGGTGCACATACAAAGTCACCCATAACTTTAAAACTATAAAACCCATAATTACCAAATAGGTATCATTTGAAAGCTGAAAGGATTACCTTATAAGTGGCATGCACAATTTTTTCTTGTAACGAAAGGTCAAAGGTCATATTTCAAGGTCTAATGTTCAAAGACCTATATCTCAAAATCCGATATTTTTAAAATTCTCAAAAAAATATATGATAACAATCAAGTCTTTCCCTACATTTGTATCAAAATTTCAGGGTGGACACTCATATGGTTCCAAAGTTACAGAGGAAAACGTGCTTGAAGTCAAGATTTTCTCTACGAGTTCATATGCAAAAGCTTACACACACGAAGCAGCATAACATGCTAGCATGCTGCTAGCAGTAAACAAACAATGGGACGGACCTAAAAACTGAACCCATTATTTATTAATATTTCGACCTCCTGAATTTAATTTCACTATCAAAACTGAATTTTATCGTAGGGTTTTCTTGTTTTCTTACAAGGAAAATCTTTAAAGTGAACATACGTAATTTCTTTGAAATTTATGCCCATGAAAGACAACAAATATCTAACATCGACCTGTCTGAGCTTATTGGTCTTAATTTAGTTTTAAAGGGTTAAACGGGAGTCAAAAATGACCGATTTTTAATAATTTTAACTTTTAGGTACATTATTGCCAATTATATCAGATCCGTTTCATTTAAAAAAAAATTTTTGGCGTCTGTTTGAGACATTTTATTTGTTGCATAATTGTTTTTGTTAAAAATGTATAGTTTTTGTTATAGTTTTTGTAAAAAAAAATCATTATTGGTACTATTTTCTATTTAAATTAAGCAATCACATGAATTTTTTATTGGCAGTTTTTCTTACAGGTCGGGTTTCATCCGAATTAAAAAAAAAAAAAAATCTTTATTAGTGTGTCCAAAATAAAATAAGGCAAAAATTCAAAGAAGTTCGAAACATTAGTGTTTCCATTTCTAAACCATTTTTATGCTTGATTATATTCTTTTTTATGAGCTTTATTCCGCTTTGAACATACGGTTCCTCCACCCCATTCCTATTTTCCTACTATGGAAGAATATATGTATGAAAATGGGTAATTTTTAACCCCGTTTAACCTGAATTTAGGCCGACAAGCTCAGACTGGTTGATTTTAGAAATCAGGTATGTTCACTTTCGAGGACTTTCCTTGTAAAAGAACAATAAAACCCCTACAATATAACTCAAAATACATAAAAAGTTTTAAGCCTTGTTCTAGGCCCGCACCTTTGTTTACGACTATGTATATTGTTTTGTTTGTGCAATATTTTTTATATGAACTCGTAGAAAAAACCTTGCCTTCGAGCACGTTTTCTTCTGTAACTTTGGAACCATATGAGTGTCCACCCTGAAATTTTGATGCAAATGTAGAGAAAGACTTGATTGTTATCATATATTTTTTTGAGAATTTAAAAAATATCGGATTTTGAGATATAGGTCTTTGAACATTAGACATTGAAATATGACCTTTGACCTTTCATTAGAAGAAAAAATTGTGATGTTACTATTAAGGTAATCCTTTCAGCTTTTAAATGGTACCTATTTGGCAATTGTGGGTTTTATAGTTTTAAAGTTATGGATGACTTTGTATGTGCACCTTATTGAAAATTTTAAGTTTTTGCCAATTTTCAAGACGCCATATTTCGAAAACTAAAAATTTTTGGAGCCTGTAAGGTAATCATTTTATGAAAACAACGCATGTGAAATATTTTTTGCGAATTTCATTAAAATCGGAGGTGACAAATCCGAAAATCACAGTTTTCTGTGCGGTTTGACATGGAATCACCCATTACTTATTTTGTGTTTTGTATTTTTTGTTTTTTTTTTTTCGTTTCCAAATGCGAACAATACCAAAATGATGTACCAGTAAATATTTAAGCTCAAAAAGAATGATGCAAACAAATATTTGGTAGAAATTGGAAATTGCGACCGGAGGAAATTTGTAACAAAAAACTGAAACAGCTCATTGAACACTATGTATCTAAATGTGATGTATGTGTTATTGTTCTTTCATTTTTTTTATTTTTACTTTTTGTATACAATGTTTTTATTTGTTGAATTTACAAATGGATAAATTGCTAATACTTGTTTCAAACATTTGTTGTGAAAATCTCGAGAGATGCAGTCTTTAACAAACTACAATTTTATATTAAACATAGAGAAAAAAAAATAAATAGGGTTTACATTATACCCCAGGCATTTTTTGAATTCCTCAAAGCCAAGAGGAAGGTTTAATTTTAATTAAAGAAATTCAGAAAAAGAGTTTAGATTATTATCAACTCTATCTTAATAAACCATATAACGATAAGTGATAGCAAAAATAGTATCAAATAGTACCGATTACGGTATCACCTTAAAATATAATTATGATATATATATTTTCGAATTTTAGTCAATTTTGCTATCGTCGTTCCTGGAAATTTCGATAGCGAAAACGATATCATATTTTCATATCGAAACGTTATCGTTATCACCTGGCATAACGATAGTTTTTCGATAAATTCTGGAAAATGGCGATTTTACAATCGATATGACTGAAATCATCACTAGCGAAAACGATATCATATTTTTATAATAAAACGATATCATAAGGAAAGGAACATTTAGAAAGAAAACACTTTCGCTTTCGTATAATGTGTGATAATTAGGTGATATTGCCTCGATATCATAAAGCTTTCGTTTGGTTTATTGGGAATGTGTAAAAAAAAATTACACACTTACAAGGGAAGTATCTCAACCCTTATGAACCGATTTGCCTGAAACTTAAAATTTATATAAAAGAGACGATTTTAAGGTTGGGGTGTCTCGGCTTATCGGCCATATCGGTGTTTCAAAATTTTGTTGTCCCCTTATGAAACAATGTGGACCTCCGGGAAAATTTTGATAACTCCCGAACTAACAGGAATATCCTCTAGAGAAAAAATACGTGTCGACTTAAATTTAATAAAGATTATTTCGTATTCATATGGACATCGTAGGTCTTTGTCTTCATAAAAATACCTCCCAAAATTTACACATTTTCATGAAAAAAGTGTTTAAAGAAGCCAAAGTTACAAAGTTATACCACCGTTGGATAGGCATTAAAAAATCCTTTCTTCTCATATGTAAACATCATATAGTTTCTTAGAAAGAAATGGCTGAAAAATCCAAAAAACGATTTTTTCGCCATTTTTTGACCCATGTTTTGAACCCATAAATCCTCGATATGGCCGATAAGCCGAGACACCCCAACCTTAGAATTGTCTCTTTTATCTATATTTTACGTTTCATGCAAGATATGGAGATACTTCCCTTATTAGTGACATAAGTTATATTTTCATTATACTTATTTATAAGTTTGACCTCAAAATAGATTCCAAAAACCCGCCCATCTCTGCAAACCAAAGCTATTTTGGTTATCAGGCCTTTTTGAGGCATAACAAATTTGATAGCGTAAAGGCCTGCTACCCTAGAAAACTTAACTTTGCGGAGAGGGTGGGTTTAATGCATGGAGTTTGTACTCCCTAAGCCAGGCCGAAGGCGGGCTACGCATAAAAACTTTAAAATATTAAAAATGTTAAAAAAAAAACAATATTGGTGAGTTCTTGGGCGCTATGTCCGTACGCCATAAAGTGATTTAAATTTGTTCGGGCTTAATTTCATTTTTTTTGGGGATAATTTCAATGGGGGTTTTTCATATGTCTATTTAGAAAATATTGCATTATGAAATAAATCCCAAAACTTGGTGTTTATTTCACTTTATTTGGGGTAGTTGTATTTATTTTGGGTTTAATTTCATTATTTTTCTTTGGGGCTTATTTCATTTTATTTGGGGATAATTTTAATGGTTTTTTTTTTTTTTCATTTTCCTATTTGAGGGAAATTTCATTGGGGGTTTTTTCATAGCGTCGAATTTTTGCCCAAAAACTATTAAAATTTGCCCAACAATTTTAGGTAACTTTTCATATGAAACATGGCAACATTTGTATCAAAAATTGTTTGGGGAATTTTCTTTTTCTTTTTTGTGCGAGTATTAGCGCATTCCGAATTCGGTTTTTTTTTGAATTTGAAAATGCTTGCCCCCTCAAAAGATAGGGATTTAGGACCCTTTACGGGAAAAATAACAAAAAAAGTTTTGGACAAAAAACCAAAAAAAGATTGCAATCTTAGTGCATTTTGAAGTTGCGCAATATAGAGTACATTCCTGGAAAAGTATTAATAAAATTTCCATGGAGTAATTTTGGTGCAGCGTTGCATCTTAAAGATGAAAAGTGGGACTTAATTTTTTTTTTCTTTTAAGCTAAATTGGTCTCAAAACCTGCGCAAAAAGAGCACATTCGTTAAAACTGTATCAAGGCAGATTTTGATACTAATTTAGCTTAAAAGAAAGAAAAAGTAAAAATTAAGTACACCTTTTGATCTTTGAGATGCAACGCTGCACCAAAATTACTCCATGGAAATTTTATTAATATTTTCCCTCAAATGTACTCTATATTGCGCAACTTTTGGCGTCAAATTTTTGGACAACAAAAAAAAAAGTTTTTTCAAAATGCACTAAGATTGCAATCTTTAGCTGCTGGTAGCCAACTGGTTTTTTGTCAAAATTTTTTTTTGTTATTTTTCCCGTAAAAGGGTCCTAAATCCCCATCGTCTAAGGGGGCAAGCTAAAAAAATGTTGATTCGGGACGCGCTAGCGAGTATGTTCTATAAAAATGTTCAGTTTGAAAAACTACTGGGGGTCGGTCATACATTTGACCCCTCCTTATAGCGGTAGGAACAAATTTTTATAAAAATGTTGTTTTCGTATGGAAGCCCCTAAGGGGAGTGGAGATAGTGCTTAGATGTGTTTGGAAAAAAATGTTAGGGTGAAAAAATCTCTCATTTTACCTCGTTTTTGGCGTTTCTGGGACATTTGTGGGTTTTTTTGTGAATTATTAAACCTACGCGCCCAATACAAAAAGCCCTACAACAGTCCCGGAGTCGCCTAGAAAGAGGGAAAATGTAAGACGGACCCTTATTTATTTTCCAGTGCCCATTTTTCAAAAGCACAGTGTGGTCGAACACAAAGCGATTTTTTCTTTTCATACAAAATATATGAAAAAATTTTGTGGTGACCGAATGTGGTGCCAATTGTGGCTCGGCTCGGCTCTCACACTTAAATTAGAGATAGGTTAAATAAAAGAGATCGTTTTTTACCAATCCAATTGGCAAATAAAAAAGCCTAGGATGTCTTCTACTTGTTAACCATCTCACATGTAAGAATTTATAAGTAAGATTTTTGAGTTGGCATTTATAGAATATATAGGTTGACGAAATGTAAATAAACAATTTGTATTTTGTGTAGTTTGGTATCCTAATTAAAGTCTATCTTGCGACACACTCTAATCTTAATTATATGGTTTATCTTAACCGATTTCACTATTTTCACTGTTTTTTTTTGTACAACAGCTTTGTTTTCCCCATTTTCTGAAATTTCAAGATAAACCCTACATTTAATTCATGCATACATATGAGGCATTCCACACCAACTGCTCCACTACAGAAAAACTATATCAGTTTCAATGGGATATCTATGGCAAAGTATTCACCCTTGGGAGACTTATAAATAACAAAAAATTGAATTTAGGTTTTATCAAAAAGTGGGTCTTTCGACATGGTCAAATAAGTATTAAATTTGTTTAATTTTTTATGAAATTTAATGTTAATTAAATTAATTTTTTTATCAATTTTTGTGTGGGCTATCGATTAAAAAATAAAAGCTGAACAATTTTCAGAAGAAGTTCTGATATTTTCAAATTTAAACTTAAACTTCATTTATCAAAAAACATGCCAAAATTTTATTTTTTTTTCACTTTTAAAAAAAATTAATGTGTTCTTCTATCTGTTCTGAAATTTTTTGAGACTTTTTCTGCCTTGTTTTCGAGAAAAAAAAATTAAAGATTGCACAATGATAATTTTATAAAATAATGAGGTATATCTCGTATGCGTATGAGTAATAAAAAAAACAGTTTTTATTAAAGATAAAGTTTCTATTACTCATACGCATACGTTTTATGCCCAATTATTGAGCAATCTTTAATTTTTTTCATGAACACAAGGAAAAAAACATCTCTAAAAATTTCAGAACTGATAGAAGTAAACCTTAATTTTTTTAAATGTACAAAAAAAAAAAATTTTGGCATGTTTTTGATAATTTAGTTTATGTTAACAATTAAAAAAAATCTGAACTTCTTCTGAAAATTTTACAATTTTTATCGATAGCCCATACAAAATCTATAAAAACCTTTATTTTAAAAACATCACTGTGATTCAATAAATTTGCATAAAGAATGAAATAATGATACTCAGGCAAAAAATGCTAAAATATTCAATACTAGCTGACCCGGTCCGCGTTGCTGGCCCTGAGAAAACATCGACTCTGTTTTCTATTGCATCTGGATATTAATATACAGTGTTGGGAAAAACTAAAGCACGGGACCTGGTCCAGAAGTACCCTTTAGTTCCACCTTCGGTTAGCACTATCTATAGAGAAATCTAAATAGAAACAAACAGACGCAACGTTCATTATAGGGCGTTTCGTTTTACGCATTCTTATCGAATCGTGGCTTTTAATATAGCTAAAGTTTCATGTTGCGTCCTCCGTAAGTACTATCTATGCTGCAAATTTAAATAAAATTGGCTTAGCCGTTTTTGTGTGATTGCGGAAGAGGAAGAAATAAAAGGGAGTGGAATTTTGTACCCCTTTGCCGAATCGCGTGCTATCAGTAGAAAAATATAAAATAACGTTGAGTATAGCATAAAGAGGCTAGGAAACTTACGCCTCGTTGTCGAATCGTGTTCTTATATGTCCTGTAGTTCCACCCTCTTTTAGCACTATCTGTGCAGGGAATTTCATTAGGATTGGCTTTGTCGTTTTTGCTTGATTACGGAAGTGGCAGGAATATATTTTTATTTGTTTGTTTGACCAACGCTCTGGGGATGCCCCCTTTAAATTGAATTCATTGTGTTTTCGCGTCTTTTTACAATTATAATCTTATATGGCCAACATATGCAATTGATTAGCACTATCTTGATTAAAAACGCCAAGAGAATCGGTTCAACTGTTTTTGCGTTATTGCGATCGTAGTGTAACATGACCTATAGTACCGCACATGACCTATAGTTCCGCACTATTCGTTGGTACTATCAGTGCTAAAAATTTAATTAAAATCGTATCAGCCACTTTTGCAGAAATATTTTCAATTCCATACAAAGAGGCGTGGCATTTTACGCCCCTTTGACCGATAACGCTCTAAATTGGCACATAGTTAGTACTCGATTAGTACTATCTTTGGTTTAAAATTCATCAAAATCGGTTTATTCCTTTAAAAATTCGATTTATCTACGCCCCTCCTCCAACAGACTGAGAATCAAAAATCTTACCGCACAGTCTTACTCCTCAGGCTATTCTGAATATTCCCTGAAAGTTTCATCAAGATCGGTCCAGCTGTTTTCGCGTCCATAAGGAACATACATGTAGCTGTTTTTGCATTATTGCAAATCATGCAGAAATATTTTCAGTTCAATACAAAGGGGCGTGGCATTTAACACCCCTTTATCCAATAACCTTCTAATTTGGCACATAGGTAGTACTCGGTTAGTACTGTCTTTGGTTTTTGTTTTGTTTTTGGTTAAATTTCATCAAAATCGGTCCATCCGTTTTGTTTATATATAGATGTCATTGGTGGTGGAATGTAAAAATTTGATTTTGCCACGCCCCTCCGCCCACCGACAGAAAATCGCAAATCTGACCGCACAGTGTTACTCCCCAGGCTATTCTGAATATTCCCTGAAAAATTCATCAAGATCGGTCCAGCCGTTTTCGAGTCCATACGGAACATACATACACACATACATACATACACACATACATACATACACACATACATACATACACACATCCATTTTTATATATATAGATTTTTATATATATACATAGATATGACCATGCCTACAAGGCCCACTTTTTGACAAAACCTAAATTTTATTTTTGCTAATTACTAGTGCCCGAAAGGCAAATACTCTGCAATTGAATTCATATTAGTGCCCCTTATTTTCCGGTTCTCGGTATTCCCGGTTCTGGTACTGATACATACCGGTAGTCCCGGGAATACCGTCAAAACCGGAACCGGGAATACAGGTATTCCCGGGAATACGGGGAATAATTCAGGAACCGGGAAACCGCTTCCATTTCCCGGTAATACCGAGAACCGGGAATACCGGTATTCCCGGTACTACGGTACTGACCGTAGGCACTAATTCATATTGAAAGGACATGATTTTTGTGCTAAACGGTGTGGAATGCCTCATATGTACACTCAAAATAATAACTCTGTTAAATTACAGAAAAACTCTGCTAATTTAACAGAGTACACCATACTTTTCCAGCTAACAACATTACTTGGTAATTTTACTAAAAAACTTTGTAAAATGATTTTGACAGAAAAAAACTGTTAATTTACAGAGTTTATAGTAAAATATTGGTAAAATATGAAAGCTTTTTTACAGAGAAAACTCTGTAATTTTACTATAAAACTCGGTAAAATGATTTGGACAAAAAAAAACTGTTAATTTACAGAGTTTCTTGTAAAATATTGGTTAAATAAACCACCATTTAGCAAAGAAAACTATGTAAATTTACATATATTTGTAAAATACATTTGATGCAAAAAAAAAATTACAGGAAAAACTCTGTAAATTTACAGAGTTTAGTTAAATGCATGTTATTTTGTAAAATTTTTATAAGATTTTTGATAACTTTTTTTGCTACTTTTTCAACTTTTTCTCAAAAAAAAAATATACAGATAAAATTTTGATGTTTGGTAACAAAAACAAAAACTAATCAAAACAGAAAACTTTTTTGGTTATAAAAAAATACGAAGTATTTTGCTTAGATCTGTATTTTAGCAGAAAACTCTGTTAATTATCTGTAAAATTAAGATTACAAAGTAAAAAGTAATATAACAGAGGAAACTTTGTTTTTTATCACAACAAAATACAAAGTATTTTCTTTAAATCTGTATTTTGACAGAAAACTCTGTCAAATATCTGTTGAATTGAGATTACAGTCATTTTACAGAGTATTTTACAGAGTTATTATTTTGAGTGTAGGTAAATAAAGGCAAACGAATTGTTTTTATTGTTTCCTACAAAATATTCAACAACAAAGAAAAAAAAAAAACACGAAAAAAAGGAATGGTTTTATTCAATCGATTCCCTAATGTAAAAATATGTATATTCCTAATAGCAGTGCATTGCTAACCATGGTTATTAACAATTACAAAGCAAGAACGAAAACAATCAAACAGGAAAACCAACGTACAGGCAGAACGATAAACAGGAAAAAAACTCTTTCTTTCTATTTATACATATTTTTTCTTTTCCTTTTTTATAAATACAAAATGACATGCAAACATACAATTCCCTACAGGTGTCATCATAACAAACAAATAAAACAATTTACTTTGCTCGTTCTGTAGGCAATAAAATAAAAAATAATAAAAAAAAAGACCAAACAAAATAAAATACTTACATATGTACATTAGAGCGACTCAACTTGTATGGAAGAGAAAAAAGTGATTTAGTTACCCCTCTGAAAATAAAGCTTGATATGTTTTATAATGATTCCCAAAATATTTTGGTTCTAGCGTTGACCATCCGTGAGCTGGACCATTTTAAAAAAAGGTCCTTTTTTCAGTTTTTCGAGTTTTTTTGTACTTTGCTCCAAGACGACATAAATAAAATTTGGTGTCATCGAAAAGAGTTTTTGACGCAGCATCCAATGGTATATAAAACTTGACCACTTGCGACCTGCAAATTGCGATATTTAACTAAATACATATTTTCGTTTCGCGTTTTCATACAAATTCTACGTATTTGGAAATAATGTTCTGCTTTTTAAATTGAATCTGTTTTAAAATAATGTTAATTTATTTTTTTTTTTTAATTATTCACATAAAACGCGAAAATCGCGATTTATTAATCTTTTTTCAAATATAGGCAATATGGGTATCAAAATTTTTCATTTTTCATTTATAATAACCTGGTGATAAGTAAAAGATCTGTTTGCAAATCGAGGATGCTGTGAGATAAATTTAAGTTGTTAAATATTAGTTTTTTAACAATGTTCTGCTTTTCAAATTGAATCTGTTTTAAAATAATGTCAATTTATTATTTTTTTTTATTATTCACATAAAACGCGAAAATCGTGATTTATTTACATATGTTTTTTAATATAGGCAATATGGGTATCAATTTTTTTCATTTTTCAATTATAATAATCTGGTGTTCTGTTAGTAACTAAAAAAATAAAATTTGAATACATAAATATATCTCACAGCATCCTAGATTTGATCTTTTGCTTATCACCAGATTATTATAATTGAAAAACGAGAAAAGTTGATACCCATATTGCCTATATTAAAAAAGAGAAAATATATCGCGATTTTCGCGATTTATGTGAATAATAAAAAATAAATAAACATTATTTTTAAACAGATTCAATTTGAAAAGCAGAACATTGTTAAAAAATAATATTTAAAAACTTAAATTTATCTCTCATAATTGAAAAATGAAAAATTTTGATACCCATATTGCCTATATTTGAAAAAATATAAAATATATCGCGATTTTCGCGTTTAATGTGAATAATTACAAAAAAAAAATAAATAAACATTACTTTAAAACTAATTCAATTTGAAAAGCAGAACATTATTTCCAAATACGTAGAATTTGTATGAAAACCCGAAACGAAAATATGTATTTAGTTAAATATCGCAATTTGCAGGTCGCAAGTGGTCAAGTTTTATATACCATTGGATGCTGCGTCAAAAACTCTTTTCGATGACACCAAATTTTATTTATGTCGTCTTGGAGCATAGTACAAAAAAATTCGAAAAACTGAAAAAAGGACCTTTTTTAAAAATGGTCCAGCTCACGGATGGTCAACGCTAGAACCAAAATATTTTGGGAATCATCATAAAACATATCAAGCTTTATTTTCAGAGGGGTAACTAAATCACTTTTTTTTTTTTGAGTCGCTCTAATGTACATATATGTGGGGCTTTTAACATCAACTACCTAACGCAAAAAAGGAAGCTCCTTACGATTGTTATGTATGGAACGAGATATATACTAATTTTGTAAATACTTAAAAAATACTTTTTTTTTAAATAATATTAAGGGCTGGTAACTTATCAACAATTACACAGTGATAGAAAATTGGACTTTCTACATCGGAATTGGCTGAAACCAAAAGCAAATGACAGTTGACATTTTACATAACAAAACCATCAAGTCTATTTTTTAGTTCAGCGCTAAACACACATTTAAAGTTTGTGATTTTAAAGCATTTAAAGTTTTTGTGTACTAAACACGTCCTACTTTAGAAGGGCGCCACGGGTCAAAATGATCGGATTTGGCTCAAATTAATTCTGAATGAAAGAATGTGCTAAGCTCTTTGAAAAGGTTAAGGGTAAGAAATTTTGAGATTTTTTTAAAAAAATTTCTAGAACGTAGAAAAACACCGCCATTTTTCGCAAATTTCAAGTAACGATATCTCGAAAATCGTTCGATCGATTTTAAAAATTCTTTGATATTCGTGTTCAGAGCATCAAAATTAATAGGTATGATGTGTCGCAAGATATACTTTTAATTATATTTTTTCAAAAACTTTGACCGCCGGCGCCACGGGTTAATTTAATCCGATTGATCTCCAATTTGTACTCATATTTTAAAGGTCCACTAGATTAAAAATTTGCCCGGACACTTAGAAAAATCAAAAGTTGAAGAAAAAATGCCACACTAATGTACCATACATATGTCTTTTTTTTAAATATGGTGTATTTACAGAATTATGGCGGTTCAAACTTCGAGTTTTTTAGCAAAAGCGACAAAAATACATCACGTTTAAAGAGCTATAACTTTTTAACCATTTAAACAAATTTTGGCTCGTGTGAAAGCTGGGGTCTTCTTCTTTTTGAAATAATTTTTAAAATAATACGGTTTCTTTTCAGAAATGATGCAAAAATGCAAAAACATTTTTTCTTTTCGAATATTTAGATTTTTTTTTATTCTGGTGAAAAATAAAAATGTTTTGTATTACATATTCAAATTCAAAATGGGATCTCCATTAATTTAAAAAAATATTCTGGTTTTAGTACAAGGTTCTCAAATTATAATAATTTTATAATAATTTTCAATTTGCCTGATCTTTGACAACTGATTTAAATGGATTTAAGCGAGCTGATTCCGAATCTGTTATCCAATTTTTTCCATCAGCTCGCGTTCGCGAGCAAATCACTGTTAAAGAGTCGAAAAAGTGAGTTTTTCACCAACTTTGCTTGGTTATAATTTCCAAAACTAATTTAAGAGCCTCAGTTTTAAACACGAACTTAACTATATTGGATACGAGGATTCCAAAACTGGTATTAGCTTTTTTCTGACAGCTTCAGTTTTCAAGTTATTAAAAAGGGCATATTTATTTCAGGGCAATATTCAGACAAAATTTAAGAGGTCATAAATTTAAAAATTTTGTTTTAGCGATATCTCAAAAACTAAAGATGACTCAACAAAAGTAAGAGCATTTTTGGAATCAGCACATCCAACATACCTAAAATCGTCATTCACTTTTTGGATGTAAGACTAGTGTTGGTAAATATAGACTTCCAAACATGCCAAAAATAGCCTATTTTCAAAGTTTCCTTAGGCTATATCTCGAAAACTAGAGATGACCCGAAAAAAGGTAGCCAGATTTGAATTCAGCGTACCCTTATTACCCAAAATAAGCTATCAGAACCCGGGCAAAAAAAAGTGTTGCCCTGTGTAATTATTCCCGTAGAAAATTTAAAAATTTTATATTTTGAATGTTTTTCGAAATTTTCAAAGTATAATTTTCTTTGATAACACAGGTTGACAAAATTTGAATTTTTTCAATTTGCCTGACCTTTGACAACTGATTTATATGGATTTTAGTGTGCTGATTCCGAATCTATTGTCCAATTGTTTCCATTAGCTCGCGTTCGCGAGCAAATCGTTGTCAACGAGTCGAAAAAGTGCGTTTTTACCAATTTTGCTTACACTCAACATATTTTGTAGGCAAAACAAATGAAAAACACATTTTAAACCAGTGAATAAACAATTGAAAACCATCCCAGTAATTATTCATTTGATTTAACAAACACCAGTTGAAGTTCTGTGATACTAGTGTTAAGTTGACTTTATTTTTTGTGTATTGTGTCGTTTTGATTATTAATTATTTATTTATTCAATTCTGTGTCGTGAAGTCCAGTTTTTTAATTATATTTTTAAAATCGACGATGTAATAACATAAGCCATTTTTAATAAATTAAATCCCCTGAAGAGGTTTGAAAAAAACAAACGAAACGTTGGGTGGAAAGAATAAAAATGAATTGACTTTTTATTTACATTTGGAAACAAATAGCTGACCATAATTAGCCCGTAAGGTAACCCCTTTTATAAATAAAATCAACATTTATTTTTTACTGTTGACAAAATTTTCTAAAATAAATAACATTAAACATTAAAAAATTACGGTTTCATTCTTTTTTACCAACAAATTCGAAAAAAATAACCTACGAAAACATTAAAAATTAATGATAGTTCTGTTATTTTTACCAACAAATTCCAAAAAAATAACCTACGAAAACATTAAAAATAAATTATTTTTTACAATTTTCTATTGAAATATTTTTTTTAAAATTTTTAATAATATTTTGGGAATCGATCCCGCAATCAACAACATTCTGGCCAGATACTCTACCCATCGTGCCAAAGTCACTTGATACAAACATGTTTTTATATTTCTATAAATAATTTTTTTAACTTTTTTTTCTACAAAAAATAACCTACTTGTGTAGGTAAAAAATAATGATAACTCATTAAAAAATACCAACAATTTAAAAAAAAATTACTAACACAAATCATTAAAAATTAAAGAATAATCAGTAGTTTTTACTTACAGAACAAAAATAAATGACTCTAAAAATTAAATGTTAATGAAAGTCTTTATTTTTGAGTGTGTTATTTATGAAACAAAGAACAGAAGTAGTCATTAATAAAAACTGAACATCAAACAAATGTTTTTTCTTTTAAAAACGACTAAACGTAAAATTTTGAAAATAAACTACAAACAGTTAATGACATAATTTTTTAAGTGTGGCTATAATTTCCAAAAAAAAAAAAAATTAGTGCCTCAGTTTTAAACATGAACTTAACTATATTGAATGCCAGGATTTCAAAACTGGTATTAGGTTTTTTCTGACAGCTTTAGTTTTCGAGTTATTAAAAAGGGCATAAATTGCCCTTATTTTAGCGATATCTCAAAAACTAAAGATGGCTCAACAAAAGTAAGAGCATTTTTGGAATCAGCATATCCAACATACCTAAAATCGTCAATCACTTTTTATATGTAAGACAAGTGTTGGTAAATATAGACTCACAAACATGCCAAAAACAGCCTATTTTCAAAGTTTCCTTAGGCTATATCTCGAGTCAAAAAAACGGTAGCCAGATTTGAAATCAGCGTACCCCTAATACCCAAAATTAGCTATCAGAACCCGGGCAAAAAAAAAGTGTTGCCCTGTGTAATTTAAATTTTTATATTGAAGAAATTTAAAATTTAAAAATATAAGAACCTCGTACTAAAACCAGAATATTTTTTGATCCCATCGGGATCCCACTCTGAATTTTGGATATGTTATAAAAAACAGTATTGTTTATCACTATTTTTTTTTTTAATCGAAGCTGTGTTTCTTTTTTAATATTCGAAAAAAAAATAGTTTTTGAATTTTTGCAACACTTCTGAAAAACACCGTATGCTTTTGAAAATATTTCTAAAAGAAGAAGAACTAAGCTTTCATATGAGCACGTAAAACGTGATGTATTTTTCTGACTTTTGCTAAACTTTGACCGGCGATAATTTTACAACTAAACAAAATTTTGAAAATCCAAATATGCGACATATCTCATATAAATGTGGATATTTATGAGCCAAACTGTCAGTGTCGTCCAAAGGCATGTTTCCGAACAGTGGCCTGTTCTTGCAGCATGTCGGTACATAAAACTATGGTTTCTTTACCTCTGAGGCATATGGTATGTTCAGCAACATTATAGAAAATATAATGGTAAATATTTTTGTGAAATATATAAACCCTCTAATTCTCTCTCATAATGGTATTTTTTGGGTCTATTCGAAAAAATCCAAAAAAAACACCCCGAAAAAGTGGGGCCATGAAATGGCCATGAAATTTTACTTTATATGTCAGAGCACACCAAAGCCCAAAAATTAACACAAACACCAAAAAAAGAATCAAATGCAAAATTGCTCATTAAAAAAATACAAAACAAACCCTTAACCCTTAGTGGGCAATCTTGAATTTGACTGTTTTTTTGGTGTTTCAGTTAAATTTTGGGCTTTGGTGTGTCACCCCCCCCCCCTTTCCCACTTTTTTGGGGAGTTTTATACGATTTGTTTGACAAAAGCCAAAAAATATCGTTTTGTTGGGGAGTTAGTGGGTTAATGTTCCACAAAAATATTTGCCATAATATTTTCTACAAAGTTACTGAACATACCCTACACCGCAGATATGCTGCAAGAACAGTCCAAAGCTTGGAAACTTTAACCGCCCCTAAATTAAAATTTCAATGTGATCTTTCAATCATTCGTCTTAATGCCGTATTTTTTTTTTAGTGTAGTACTGTGTATTAAGTATAGCCCTATTATTCTTCTATCTAGAAAGGGCTTACAAAAAGTTACAATTGGTTAAGTACTCAAAGTTCCCCAAGAACAGTTTTTCTACAACAAACTTAAACTTTACCTTAATTAAGACAAGCGAAATGTATATTCAAATTTGTTTTTTCTATCTTTTTTTGTAGCACAGTGTTATAGTTGCGGCTGAAAAAATCTTTATAAAAAACACTTCTCATTCAAAATGGGACGAGCATTTTTTTTTTTCAATTACGTAGAATTAAAAGCTTTTTTAAAGTTTAAAAAATGAAGAAAACAAGTCTATTTCAGTTGCACTTGCAAGATAAACTTGGAAACATTTGAGTCAAAGTCAGTTGAATTTGTGTGTATACGGTAAGGGATGAGTTACACTTAATATTGCCACTCTCAGAATTAATGAAGGCTGTTTTTGCTTAAAATCTACATTATGATAAACTTACAAAAACCCTATGGTATGCAAGCACAAACAAACAGACTTAGTAATGTCCACACTTATTGGTACTTACAATTAGTTGTTTTGAGTTAGTGCCACAACATTGATAATTGAAAAATAAAAAAATAAGTTTACAAGAAAAATAATTTAAATTTTTAGTTACTGTACAAAACAAGTTATTCTAGTTAATTTTTTTAAAACAATTAGAAAATGTTTACCCTAAACCAGTGGTCGGCAGAAAGAGAGTATATGAATGCATTGTTGTATGAATACAAACATACATGTGTTAGTATATTTCTTAAACAAAGCGACATCAACCAGCTTGTTGTTGTATTTTTATGCTCTTATTGTTAGTTGTGAGTTTTGTTGACATTCGTGTTGAATACATGTGTATAGCTGAATGTGTTCGGGATCCATGTGCAATGGATGCCGACCACTGCCCTAAACACATGGCACGGTTGGTCTAATTGTTAGACAGCTGTAACCTAAAAGTGCGACCACTGCACACAGAGCCAGCCAGATCGATTTCCGGCCAAAAGTCCTTATATTTAATATCTCAAAAAATATCCATACCAATTTATTGCACATATATAGGAGCGGGTTTCCTGAACTTATTTTTATGATCCAACTACACACTCAAAAAAGTATGTCGGTAAAATCAACTACAAAAGACAGTTGTTTTGACTACATTTTGTTGTTGAAAAGGCGTCCACTACATATTACGGTAAAAACAACTGAACATGTTGTTGTTTTTAACTATTGATTTTCAACTGCAAAATGTAGTAAAAACTACTACAAAACTGTTTAATACAGTTGTTTTTACAACAATTGCCTGAAATTTTATTTAAAAAATTTCTTAAACGTTTAAATAATTGATATTTATTTATTTAAAAAGCAATACAATTCAGTTGGTTGTATAGAATTTCGACATGATGACAATTTTTTTGTGTATTTATCTGGAATTATAGAAGAAAAAATATATATTAATAAAATGTTAAACAAAATAAATTGATTGTATTTACCTTTGTTTTTTTAATAGTTTGTTTCAAATTTCCACCGCTTCTGATCAAAATTTGTCTGGAAAAAAAAAAAAAAGAAATGCTTTGTTGTGTATACAAGAAAAGAAAGATGGCACGCAGGCAACCAAGCCGACAAGAATTTTTTTGTTTTTTTCCGATTGGTTTTTACGCACGCTTATGTGAGCGTTATATTATACACACTTGCTATCTCATTTATCCACTTATTTTCTTTCGCTCAAGAATATTTTTCCAAAAACATATTTTTTGTTATAATTAAATTTAATAAATTGTAATTTAATTTATTTAGATATTTATTATTTGGTATAAAAATAATTCCTTCCGCATCCCGCACGACCAACTCGTTCGACACATTCGTTTGGAATAAAAATTTCTAGAAAAAAACGAGTTTTTAGAAAAAAAACTAAAAACAACTACATAAATCAACTATTGCTACAGTGTAGTATATTTTTTGTAGTTATTTTTTGAAACTACTACAAAAAAAAGTTGTTTGAGATTTTATCATACAAAAACGACCGAAATTGTAGTTAAAAACAACAGTTACTACTTACTACATAAACGACCGTCATGTAGTAACTGCAATAATTTTCTGAGTGCACCATTTCCTTTGACAGGTCTTCAAAGTTAAAAAAGTTGAAAAAAAAGTGTACTGGAGATACTTTTTTATTTTTTTTACACATTTCTACTGCTAATGAACAACTTTTGATTTGCAGGGTTCACCCTTATATATCAGCCTTTGTCACGAAATTAATATGGAAAAATATAACTCATTTTCCTGACAGCAATTCGCGCCGAAAAAATCCTCAGCGATCCTCAGTTCTATATAATCAGTCTATATTTTTTCTTATATAGAATGGATCCATATCTTTCGAAAAAAGTAGCCCAAACTTGCTCGAAATGATAAATGGCGAAACTACAGCTATACATATATGCAGAGGTACGAGATTTGTTTTTTAAAAAAATAACACAGCTCAACAAGAAAATGCGTATTGGATTCTGGTTAGTGATTTTGATAGTGTCTGTTGCGCTGATTCCAAATCCGGAGCCCAAATTTGTCTATCACGTCAGGATTTTGAGTAATTCGCGGTTAAAGTGCCGAAAAAGGGCATTTTTGACCATTTTTAAAAGCTTATAAAATAAGATCCTGACATGCAAATGACTTGGTATCAAGCTCATTCGAAAGCCTGTAATTTTCTCTTAAAGATAAAATAAACTTTTCTAAAAATTTAATTTTCTAAAAGGGTAAAAAAATCATTAGAAAAAAACCTTCCATTTTTTCAATATTTAGTTTATTTACACAGTGTTTTTTAACAAATTTCTATACAAATTCATACGTAAATTTTAGATTTATAGCACTTGTGGCTAATGATTTTTTTTACCATTTTAGAAAATTAAATTCCAAGAAGATTTGACCTTGCCTAAAAGAGAAAATTGCATACTTTCGAATGAGCTTGATACCAAGTCATTTACATGTCAGGATCTTATTTTATAGGCATTCAAAAATGGTCAAAATGGGCATTTTTTGACACTTTATCCGCGATTTTCTCAAAATTGTGACGTGATAGAAAAATTTGAGTGGCCGTTTTGGAATCGGGGCACCAAACCCTATCACCTTTTTTTGGTTTCATCTAAAACGCAGCGACAAACCTCAGATTTGTAGAGCGGTGTAATTTAACCCAAAATAATGTTTTTCGGCTTTATTACACTCAAAAAATTATGTTAGTAAAATCAACTGAAAATGTCAGTTAAAATAACTGCTTTGTAAGTTGTTTTGGGGTCAACTACTTTTTCAGTTAAATCAACTAACAATGTAAGTTATTTTCACTGACAAAAAACAACTGACTTATGTAGTAAAAATTACTAACATTTGTAGTCAAAACAACTAATTTGTAGTAAAAATAAACAATATATACTTTTTTTCAAAAAATTTTTTAGAAAAAAAAATTTAAGACCAAATTTTTTCCAAGTTTTTTTTTTTTTTAAAGTTGTGAAAAATAAAAAAACAATTTTTTTTTTTTAAATCTTTGAAAATTTTTCAGAGATCAAAATATAAAATTAACTACTTTAAATAACTGTTACTACATTACAGTACTTTTTTGTTAGTTATTCAAAAAAAACTACTTAAAATAACTAACAGAAAAAGTTGTTTGATATTTTTCATACAAAAATAACTGACTTTGTAGTTGAAAACAACTAACTACTGTAAAATATACAAACAACTAACATGCTTACCCGAGTAAAAAAATTGATATGACATAATATATAATTTAATATGGGTTCGTGTCTATTTTGATATAATCTTATACGAAAAATGGTTTCATAAGATTTGATCGAATAATATCTAATAATATCAGTTTATATAACTTTATATCGACTTTGATACGAGTTTTGGTCTAATCCAATGATATAAAATTATATCCAATTATATTAAAATTTATACAATTTTATAAATCGGATGTTTTTTTAAGTTTTTAATAAAAAGTTGAAAAACTAAAATAATAAAAATAAGTTGTTCTTGAAAAAAACTTAGAAAAATTTCAAAAAATGAAGTCATGTTAAATTTTATATAAAACACTTAGAAAATATTTTCAAAAAAAATTGTCCTTGGAAAAACTTAGAAAATTTAGAAAATATTTGCGATAAAAAAAATGTTCCTTGAAAAAAACTTAGAAAAAATTTAAAAGATGGAGTCATATAAAATTTTATATAAAACACTTAGAAAATATTCGTGATAAAAAAGTGGTGCTATAAAACACTTAGAAAATATTCGTGATAAAAAGTGGTGCTTGGAGGAAAAATCTTAGAAAAATAAAAAAAATATGAAGTCATATGAAATTTTATATAAAACACTTTGAAAATATTTGCGATAAAAATATATTCTTGGAAAAAACTTAAAAAAATTTAAAAATAATGGAGGCATATAAAATTTTATATAAAACACTTAGATATTTAAAATGATGCATGGGGCCAGATGTTACAACATATAGTTATGTATGGCGATATCTTAAAAAAATCCCACATCAAAATTTATTATATAAACTTATCTTGCAATACATAGTGTCACACATGATCATATATGAAATAATATGACTATATAAAAGTATATAAGATCATATTAAATTATTTTTACTCGGGTACATAATTTTCTAAGTGTAGTTTTTTTTTATCGTCAGAGAGTCTTAAGTGTAGGAAAAAAAAATATCTACATTTCTAGTTTTTTTTTTTTTTTTGTAAAATTATGGAAAATATCAGTTACACGTCATATTGAATTTTATCAGTTCGATTTTAAGATAACAGACCCGGAAATTTACTAGGCCACACTTTCAGCTAGTTTCAACAAAGAAAAGGAATATAACTGCTTTTTAATTACTTGTAAAAAACTTTACTAAGCATATTTAGTCCGCCATTTTGTTTTTCAAAATTCACGCCAGTAATTCTGATTCAGTAACGACTAGGGTATTCAATTAATCGGGTTTCCTGTTTAATCGGTTAATCGAGCAAATAATTAATCGAGGTTCAGATTTAATCGGTTATTAATCGGATAAATTTAAATTATTCGATTAACCGAATAAAAAAAATTGTATACTCAAATTGAAAATCAAGGCCCGAATTTTATGCACTCTTATGCATTTTATTAATTAAAATGCCCTCCAAAATGATAACCCAAGTAAAGATTTTTTTATAAATCCCTAAGTACAGTGAAACCCCATGTTTTACGAAGTACGCTTAATTAGAAATCTGAGATATCTCACGAACGGATTTCATAAACGAATTTCATTCAAAGTCTTCAGTTTGACAAAATATTTAACAAAATATCTTCGACCAATATATCTGTGATGAAAAAGATATCTGAAAGATTCCAAAAGCATTCTGAAGAGAAAAATGATTATTTTCAGATGTGCTGAAAAGTTTTGAGGTTAAAAAAATCGAGGTTTTATAGGTTCTCGAACACATGCGAAAATTTTAATTTTTGGGAGTATGGTAAATCGAAAACTCTAAATATCAAGAACTTTAAGAGATAGGTCAATTCTAAAGACAGATTGAGATTTAGCGCATAAAAAGCTGTTAGACAAATTTATGGTGGTGACAATGTATAAAAAATTTGGCCAGGGGTCACAAGAGCCATTTATTTTAACCGAAATATATTTTTAGGACCTTCATGAAATATTTGTTAGAAGAAGTTTTTACATATTGCTAGGGTTTGACAACAACGCCGTATGCCCAGAAATTTTGGTAATTTCTGTGAGGCCTGAACGTTTTATTATCAGGGCCGTGATTTTAATTAAAACAAAAAAATTAATACACAAAAAATAAGTAAAAGTAATAAAAAAATAAATTTCGGTTAATCGGTTAATCGTCTCAAATTAACCGATTTATTTGTTATTTGAAAATTGTCAATTTTTAATTATTCGAAGAATTAATCGACCAAAATTGAAAAATCGATTGAATACCCTAGTAACGACCCCCTTAAAACAAAATTTGAGTTAAATCGGACAATTATTAAAAAAAAATTGAATTCATTTTTTTTTTTAATTGTCCGCCATATTGGATCCGCCATTTTGTTTTTTTTTTTTTTTGTTTTTAGCTAAATTTTGAAATCAGCGACCTCGAATTCCTCTAGAAGCACATTTTCAGACAGATCCAACAATGATAAAGACTTATGGCCGGAATGGGATCATGCTGGCCCTGTGTGCACTGTAACTTTTTTTTTTTGGAAATGTATTTGAAAGGTCTAAGAAAAATTTGGCAACAAAACAAAATATTTGATGGAACACTTTTTGCAAAAATTGTGTTTTAATTGCAAAAAATTTACATTTTTCGAATTTTCTCGAATACTATAAGGGCCTATTCACAACTGAGGTGAAATCTCGTTTGAATGAGATTTCGATCATATGGTACAATATCATTTTATACACTAATAACGTATGACAGAAATCTCGTTCGAACAAGATTTTACCTCAAGTGTGAATTGGGTATGAGAGATATCAAAAACACTTATGACCAAAATTATTCATTGTAAAAAATGCAATTACAAAAGGTATTTAAAAATTTACATTGCAGCATTAAAAAATAAAAAAATAAACAATTTTGAAAGCACTTTGGATATTACGAAATTGGATATATTTTTAAACACGAACAACACAAAAACGAAACATGAAACAGCATTTTAGACAATAGTTTTGGATTCTGCAGGTCCATTTCATAAAAAATCGACCGCAAGTTTTTGGTATTAACGCAATAGTATATAATACTGGGTAACCTGAATAGCATGTTATCACCAATGCGTCTCAGGCAATTAGGCGACAATCGTAATAATAACAGTCGCTGAAGCTCAGTATTTTTCAACATAGTCGGGATGGCGGCTTCAAGCTGGCAGCCCCAGCACCATCATAGGACACAGTGGACCAATCATCCACTTGTCCGAAACTCAAACGATTAATGAAACTACTACAGGAGAAATAATAGCAATACCCCACACATCGATGACAACATTTGGCACACGAAAACGGATAAGAATTGGACAATGGAACGTAAGAACGCTTAGCGAAGCGTCAAGGCTAGCACAAGTAGAGGCAGAAATGTTGAAGTTTAATGTTGCGATTTTAGGTATTAGTGAAATGCGATGGTGCGGAAATGGTCAAATAACATCGGCCAATGGAAACGTTGTGTTATATAGCGGTAAAGAAAGCAGAAGAGAAAGCGGGGTAGCATTTGTAATATCCAAAGAGCTAACGACAACACTAAGTTCATGGAATCCTATATCAGATCGTATTATTACAGCCCGGTTTTTCAGTAAAGTTGGAAAATACATTAGCATCGTTCAATGCTATGCACCCACAGAGGATGCCGACGATCTAACAAAAGATGAATTTTACAATCAACTAACAGCTACTGTTAACAAAATAGCAAACCGTGATATACTTATCCTAAGCGGTGACTTTAATGCCCAGATTGGCAATGACAACCATGGCCTAACCCATATCATGGGAACACACGGCATGGGAACTAGAAACAAGAATGGTGAACGTTTTATAGAGTTTTGTCAGACATTCCAACTCGTGATCGGTGGTTCCATTTTTCCCCACAAAAATATTCACAAATATACATGGGAATCCCTAGACGGTCGGACACGTAATCAAATAGATCACATTTGTATCCGCCGCAAATGGAGAGGGTCTCTATTAGATGTACGCACCAAAAGAGGTGCCGACTTATACAGTGACCACGAGCTAGTGGTAGCTACAATAAGAATAAAACTTAAAAAAATGTATAAAAGAAACCCGCAGATAACACACAAACGCTTTGATGTCAACAAATTGAGGGTTAAAGAGAAAAGGGACGAAGTTGGAGAAGAACTAAGGGAATGTGTTCAAGCAGAAAACATTTCCTGGGAAGCAACGTGTAACAAAATTAGGGATATTGCCAAAGATACAATAGGTTATAAACAGAAGACAGAAAGGAAATCATGGTTATCCGATAACACCTGGAAACTTATTCAAGAAAGAAATCAGTTTAAACAACAAAAACTTGAAAATCCCTACTATAAACCACAATACAGCGCAGTGGCAAAAGCCGTATAGAGATCAGCCCGAAACGATAAAAGAAAGTATTTAGAATCTATCGCCAGTGATGCAGAAACAGCTGCAGGGTCAAACAACATGAAAGAGCTACATCAGATAATAAATCGCCTAACAAATCAAAATATGAATCGTAACCATGCTATAAAGGACTCTGATGGTCAGCTTCTTACAAACACTGAAGAACAAACCCGAAGATGGAAGCAACACTTCGAGGAAATAAGTAACATTACTTATGAAGAAATTCCGGAAAGTTCTCAGAATATCGATTCAAATACAATAATCAACAACGCAATAACCACAGAACACCCAAGCATTGAAGAAATTACGTGTGCCATCTCAAAAATAAAAAAGAATAAGACGCCTGGTGAAGATGGTATCCCTCCAGAGATACTTCAAACGAACCCAACGATAGCTGCAGAAATGTTATACCCATATATACGTGATGCTTGGATCAATGAAGAACTTCCTAGTACTTGGACTAAAGGCACAATAATTAAACTACCGAAAAAGAACGATCTAACTGTGTGTGATAATTGGCGAGGTATCACACTGCTTAACACAATATATAAGGTCATTGCGATAATACTAAACAACCGACTGCAGCATGTTGAAAAGGTATTACGAGACGAACAAGCTGGTTTTCGTCCTCATCGTAACTGTGTAGACCAAACCAACACTCTTCGTGTTATAATAGAGCAATCGGTTGAATGGCGCACACCATTGTATTTAGTTTTTATTGACTTCAAAAAAGCTTTTGATTCCATAAGACGAAGTGCAATATGGGCTGCATTAACAGCAAAAGGGGTACCAATAAAGTTGATAAACATAATTAAAGCCATGTACAACAACACAACTCTACAAGTTCGGCATAATGGCATGACCAGTGAATCCTTTCAGACAAACGCTGGAGTGAAACAAGGATGTCCACTATCTCCTCTACTATTTGCTGTTGTATTAGACGAAGTCATGTTAAAACTCTGCAGGAAAAAAAGGGGTATCGTATGGGACTTCCAAAGACATCTTGAAGATTTGGATTTCGCTGACGATATTTGTCTCATGTCACACAATTTTAACGACATGCAGAGCAAAGTGAATGATCTGGAAACACTGGCAAAAGAAGTTGGATTAGAGATAAACATTTCGAAAACACATGCAATGCGAATCAACAACATAATCAACAACCACATTTTAATACAAAACCAACGCATACAATATGTTAACTCATTCTGCTACTTAGGATGTATAATGTCGATAGACGGCGGCGTGGAAGAAGATGTGACAAACAGGCTGAAAAAGGCAAGATCAGCCTTTGGCCGCTTGAATAGAACTTGGCGGTCACCCCAAATCTCGAAGAAGACAAAGATTCGAATATTTAACGCATGTGTGAAATCTACTCTTCTGTACGGTAGCGAAACCTGGCTGATGACAAGCGTCATAGCACAGAGACTACAGGTCTTTATAAATAAATGCCTGCGTATAATTTGTCGCATCTTTTGGCCGAACACAATAACCAATGCCGATCTTTGGAGATTGACGAACGAGGTACCTATAAATTGCCAAATAACAAAAAGAAAGTGGAAATGGATAGGGCACACATTAAGAAAGCCAAACGGTAGCATCACGAGGACTGCTTTGGAATGGAATCCTCAATGCAGCCGACGCACAGTGCCACATTTGGCCAATCTAGGACGACAAAAATCCAATTTTAATTATATTGACTTGAAATTTGGTATAAATGTTCGTTTTGACTTCGAAAATAACATTATGAAAAATGTGGGAGGCCGGTTAAGGGCCACGCCCACTTTTTTTTTAAATTTGTAATTTTGGTTATAATTTCTTTAAATTTGGTATATATACTCTCAATGACTGTAGAAAAAATATCACAAAAAAAGGATGCGGTAAGACAACTGCCACGCCCACTTTTTTAAAATATGTTTAAAAAATATGTAAAAACAAGGTTTAGATATCGCCCCACTGTAGTCGGCGTCGCAGACGGTCGCAAAAGTTAGCCGTTGAAATAAGTACTATGGATATTGGTCAATATATCTAAAAAAGTCCGGCGACCAATACGGACCAAACACAAAAGTTCTATTCCATCAAAAAAATAAATATATAATTTTCTTTTCAAAAATTTGTATTTTGTTAAAAATTTAATAAAAAATAGAAAAATTTGTTTTAAAAAAAAAGAAAAGATATGACTTAAAGCATTTAAATATCCTTTAAAATTACCAAAAAAGAGTGGATAAATATCTCTTTTTGTTCAAAAGTTACAACAGTATAAACTCGACTTAATTTATGCGAAATAATGTACACTAGTTACATAATTTTACAAGATGCAACTTTATGCACCCACCTGTTAGTAAAGAACAGAATTATCGATCTTATATGATTATTTCCGTGCTATTAGGAATGTTCTATAATACATACAAACATATCATGAAAATCGGGGAACTTTTTTTTTTTTGATTTTTGTCGTGCTAGATTGGCCAAATGTGGCACTGTGCGACGCCCCGGTCCACAGTGGGGAAAAATGGACTTTTTTTGTCCAATTTTGCCTACAGGTCGCAATTATTAACCGATTTTGGTCTTTCTTTTTTTGTATTTTAGCTTATAAAATTCCAAATCGATCTGTCATGGTGGATTTTTGAAAAAAAATTTTGGATTACCTGTTATATTTTTCTAAAGTTCAAAAAATTTTAATTTTTTCAGTATTTTTGCAATAAAAAATGTTTTAGGCATGGGACGAATATGCTTTATAGACTAAATTAAAGGTATTGGAAGCCTTTATCAACGACGTGATTAGTATTTGAAAATATATTATTATTTTGGTTTTTATAACCAGACAAAAATTCAAGAATTTTCACTTTTAAAAGTCTATATCTTTAAAAGTAATGTACCAATTTCAATGAAATCTTTTTTAGATTAAAGCTTATGTTTCGCTTAGTCATAATTGGTACACAAAATTTTTTTAAAAAAATATTTTATTTTTTGCTTAAATTTTACCTTATGATTTTTAGAATTTTAAAATTATATTTTAGTCTGTTTTAAAAAATAAAAAGTTGTTACATTGTAAATTCGAAAAAAGGAGTTAAACAATTTTGCAAAAATACTTTGTTTACCAATAATGATTAAGAAAATGATAAGCTTTAATCTAAAAAAAATTTCATTGAAATTGGTACATTATTTAAAATAATATTGGTACTTAAAAGTGAACATTTTTAAGTTTTCATATGTTTATAAAAACCAAAGCAATAATAAATTAACAAATTCTATTAATGTCGTTTATAAGGCGTTCAAATACCTTTAATTCTGTCCATACAGCTTATTCGTCCCCAAGCTATTATTTTTTTTAGAGCAAAAATTCTAAAAAAATTAATATTTTCTGAACTTTAAAAAATTATTCAAATAAAACAAAAACGATTTTTAGAAATCCACCATGACAGACCGATGAGGAATTTTATTAGCTAAAATTCAAATGAAGAAAAACTAAAATCGGTTAAGAATTGCGACCTGTAGGCAAAATCGGACAAAAAAAGTCCATTTTTCCCCACTGTGCGGTCGTCCAAAGAACTCTTGGCGCAGAACACTTAACCAAGAACTTAAAATAATAAATAAAACTTTTGATGAAATTAAAATTATATGTAACGATAGATTAAGATGGAATAATCTTGTAGAAGCCCTATGTTCCCAAGTGGAATGAATAAAGGAAAAAAAAAAAAAAATATAACAGTGTAACCACAAATACGCTAATAAATCGCAATTTGGAAATTTTAACCGAGAATATCTCGAAAAATATATCCTCTAGAGAAATTTAGTTATAAATATAAACAAAATGATAAATGATCAATTCGGTGGGATAATAACCGAATGAAAATCTATCAGACTTGCATTATAACAAAATTTTTTAATATTTTGATCCAATAGACATTTTTTATGCTAGTCTGATTTGTTATGAATTTCGACGACAGACATTTTTCAATGTTTTTTTTTATTTTTAGCTGTAAGGATTAATTTAAAATGTTTTTAATTGTAGTAAAATATATCGCATGCTTATTTTAAAAAATTCCTAACTGCAAATCTACAAATTTCGTTGCATTATCTTTTTAATTATCCAGTAAAAAAAAAGCCTATCAGAGGCTAAAACTGTAAAGGTGCTACATGAAAAAACATAATTTTTCAAATGAGATAAAAAGTTGCAATTTTACAAATACAAACAATTATTTAATAAGCCCACGATATATAGATACTTTCCAATTATCATATTGAAAATATTTTTAAACATTTTTTTCATTTTGTTATGGAAAATTCAATTAACTTAAGTAAATATCGACAGAGATAAATGTTTAATTTATAATGTAAATACAATATATACGAATGTATTAATGTATGTATGAATGAACGTTCACACCAAACACACACACACACACACAAGTATATAAACACACATTCATATGTTTTCATGTATGTCAAATCATATACACAGTCATAAAAATTCATATGTATGTGTACATTGTGTTAACAACAACGGGTTTACATACAATTATTGCTTCCACACTTTATTACATGCATACATACATAAATGTACAATAATCTATCTGTTTGTGTTGGTGTGTTTGTGTATGTATGTACGAATGCATATAGATAGATAGCGGAAGCGGAAGATGTAACAACAAAAGAACGGATTTAATTTACAAAATTTATATGTATGTATATTAAATTGGAAAAATATACATATGTGTGTATTAGTGCATTTTTATATAAATATTGAATTATTTTTGAGCATGTGTAGGTAACCAACATGTCATTGGTTTTTTATATATTTTTTTTTCTATAACGTTTAAAGAAATTATTAAATTTAACAATAATATTATTATTTTGCTTATTATACCCACTGGGCGTATGATTAATGAAAAATATTTGTTATTTAAATATTATTCATTCGCACTGTTAATAATTTCATTCAAAAATATACATGAGTTTTGGTTTTGTTTTACACAGACAACAGGGCGTATGATTTACAAAGAATATTTCTCAATAAAACTCACTAGACTTGAATTCTAGGGGATCAACATAAAAACAGTTCGTTTTTAAACAGGGATTCACACACTGAAAAAAATAAACTTCCTGATAATAATGAAGCGGATTCATTATTTTGTTTTCATTACTTAAATGAAGGAATTCATAAGCTGATTGAAATTTCATGCATGTTATGAACAAATTTTATGAAACTTGTTTCATTGGATTTCATAATTTCATTAAAAAATATCATAAGATTTTTTAGAACTAAATACAACTCTGCGTTGCGAATAAGAAAAAGAAAACAGAACAAAAACATACGACGTTTTATTACACCAAGCGTGTTTAGTCTAATTGTAATTTTTACATGTGTGTTAACTTTTTTCTAATAAAATAAAATAATTTTATATTTTTTTGCTTTGTTATTGAAACTTGTGTGTGTGTTATGCTGGTTATATCTAATTGAAATTACAAATGAAAAGTTCCGTACAAGTGTTTCTTTTGACTTTTTCTTATAAAATATAATATAATTTGCAACAGAAAAATAGTTTTTTAAGTCATTAAAATTTTATGATGAAATGTAGGGTAATTTGTGTTGTTCCATTGCTTCCTTGTTGCTACGTTTTGGCAGCACGTGTTTTTAAAGTCATCGCGTTTTTGTCTTTTATAGTTTACCTTATATGGCAATTCAGACCAATTTAAGTTTGGAGTAAAATTTTGTTGTGTGTAAAAACTTGGTGAAAACCATAAAAAGTGTGCAATTAAGGGTCATGTCACAGACTCAATTCCGTTCGGAAGTGGAATAAGTGGTTCACTCGTAAAACGCAAAGCAAATACTTTTTTTGGGAATGAAACCACTTTTAGCAATTCAATTCCACTTTGATTTTTGAAAGTGATTTCATTCCGAAAAAAAAAATTGTTTTGCGTTTTACTAGTAACAACTTTTTTTCAAATCCGATCGGAATTGAGTCTGTGACATGCCCCTAAATAAAATTTCAGTGACGGTTACAGTGATGGTTACATGTGACTTACCAAAATTGTTATTAATGCAAATTTTCACTTATGGGTGTATGATACGTGCTGTTTTTAGGTAACTTGTTCCTAACTTGATTAGGGGCTTTCTATGGAAATTTTGATAACTTTAACCAACATGAGTTTATTGTAATTCCCATATCAAAACCTTAATAAAGTTAGCAACTAGTTACTTGTAAAAAGCAATTATCATACGCTCATTACCAACTACTATTCCACATTTAATCAATTGATATTTTCATACATTTTATGAAAAACTTCATAAAACGTTTCAAACAAGTTCTACGAATATTTTCATTATTTATATGCAAGTTTTCATTGAAAGGAACTTTAATGACACCAGTTTCATTAATCAAATGAAACCTGTCTTCGGTTGAAAACGTGAGTAATTTTTCATTAAGGTTAAGTCAATTTTCATTAATTTCACGAAGCTATTTTTTTCAGTGCAGTAATTTTTTCTTCACGACAACTTTTAAATTTTTAAACATTTTTTAGACCTCAGCACATAAAAAAAAATGTTGTCCGCCCAAAGCTTTTTGGAGCCCATTGATGAACTAGAAACCTGAAAAATGTTATACAAAACCAGAAAAGGCGTAGTAAAATTCAGTTTTTTTTTACATTTGGGCATATCCTAAAGTAGTCAGATCTTAAAGTTTTTTTTTTTGTTTTTCTGTAACAACAGTTGAGCTCAGGCTCTAATTATAATTATGTATTATAATTTTTTAATCATGTTATATATGGTTCGAATTGAGAAAGGTGTGGAAGAAAAATTTATTTATCTAAAAATTAAAGACATCCTGGTTCGTTTTTTACTAGTTTCATATAATCCAGTTATTATAATCATCAGAAAAACTTTTAATGTAAAATTTATTCAGTTAACAGTTTTTGATTGTAGACGGAGAGTTCGGATAAAAAAGCAGTGTCTAATGTTTTTATTCCAATTTTAAACGTCCTCGCAAATTCTTATTCGGATAAAATTTGCTGTAGCGCTCGGCGATCAGAGTTAAGGATTTTTAATTAAAAAAAAAAAAATTAATAAATAAATGTTTTGCGACACATAATATTTATAAATATGATGCGCTGATCACGAATATCAAAAAACAATTAAAATAGTTTGAACGGTTTTCGAGATATCGGTATTTTCCTACATTCAAGAATTTTTTTTACAAGAAAAGTCAAAATTTCTTTCCCTTAACCCTTTCATAGAGTTTAAGATAATATTTTATTTAAACTTAATTTGATCCAAATCCCATCATAATTTAATTTTGGCAAAAATTTCCACCAAAATTTGGGATTTTTATAAATGAAAAAATAAAAATCTTGCGATACATTATTTTTTATTAGAGATTTTTGGAATTTGTAAATTTGCAGTTTTAGAGATATTGCAATTTAAAATTTGTCAAAAAATGTCAAAAAAATACGGTTTTTTCCTAATTGTAAGTTAAAGGAATTGTTAAAAAAAAAAAAAAAAATTCCATTGACTATAACATAGACCAATGGTTCCCAACCTTTTTTACGCCACGCCCCACTTTTAAGTTAAACAAATTGCCTTGTCCCCCCTACACTAAAGAAAAACTTGTTAATTTTTCTAATTTTTGTTTCTAATGAAACATTATTACTGGTTTAGCAAAGTTTTTGTAAAATAAGCATTTAAACTAAGTTTTTAGTAAAATTGTTAGGCAATTAACAACATTTTTATAGTTAATTTTGCGAAAAAAATAATTTTTGAAGTTAATTTTACTAAAAAAATCTTGAAAATTTGCCCGTTGCCCCCCTGGAACCTTCAAATTGCCCCCCAGTGGGGTGAGAATCAAAGGTTGGGAACCATTAACATAGACCTTGATAGAAACTTTCATTTAAGCTTAATTTAAGATTTTTTTTTTTTTTTTTTTTTTTTTAAAGAAGCAACACTCAGGCAATGCTGCCTATCAATTACCAATGTAACCGTGATGCTTCTTTCGGAAAGGGGATAGAAGAGAGATGAAAGATTTGAAAGATAGAAGGGCTTCAGTATGGCAACACTGTAATTGCGCGTGTTGATAATTTTGAGTACAGTTGTTGCATCGCCATCTGTTATGGATCTGGCGAATTATTTTTGAAGCTGTGTTTATAGCCATTTTTTTTATTATTTTACTTCGTTGGCGTTTTTAGTGCTATTTATCAACGAAGGAGGGCGATAGATATTAGTTATAAATAGAAACTAATTAATATCTGAAAAAAATGTTGTTCTGCCTGAGCTGAGAATCGAACCCAGGCTTACTGGCTAGTAGTCCAACGCGCTAACCACTAAGCCACAGCACCCTCAAAAAAAAAAACTTAATATTTTTAATTATTGTTTTCTGTAAAGACAGTCGAGCTCAGGCTCTAATTATAATTATGTATTATAATTTTTTGATTTGTTATACATATATGGTTTTTTGAATTGAGAAAAGTGTGAAAGAAAAATTTTAATTTTTCTAAAAATTTAAGACATCCTGGTTTGTTTCTTACTAGTTTCATATTATCCAGTTATAATAATCTTCAAAAAACCTTTTAATGTCAAATTTATTTAGTTAATAGTCAATAAAACTCTATATGTGAAAATTATTTACAGATCGCAGCCGACAAGGATTGAACTCATCATCATCTGTAATACTTTGCTATTAACTGCTTGTAACGTACAATCACTCTAGACCGATACGCCAAGTAGGCTGTTAAGCAAGTACTTATCAACTAAATCGGATTTTTTCAATTCGAGTGTGGTTGTTGCTGTTGCTTTTTTCTAACAGAAGAGTTTGTTATTGTAATTTGTGTAAACAAACTTATTTTTAGTAATCATTATTCTTCTTCCTCTCCTTCATCAATTCTGATCTAACAATAAGTACTTATTTTTGCCAACATTGCCAGACATGGTCTATATTTTAGACACAAATGTTAGGTGTTGCCATTTTTCCAAAGATACTGATTGCCACTTAGTGCGACTTATAGTCGTTATTTTTAAATTATTGTTTTCTGTAAAGACAGCCGAGCTCAGGCTTTTTAAATTTTCAAATTTCTTTTTAATTTTTTTTTTTTTTTTAATTGCAAAAATCACAAATTTACACCAAATAATTTTTAGGGCTACACCATTTTTAATTGAAATTTGGAAAATTTCAAATGAAATTGGGAACTTCTATTGGAAATTGAGAAAATTCCATACGAAATAACAAAATTTTCATTTGAAATTGAAAAAATTCCATAAGAAATTTAGACATCTTTTTTGAAACTAGGAAAATTTTAAACGAAAAATGGGACTTTAATATTGAGAAAATTTCAAATAAAATTGAGATTTTTCATCGAAATTGAAAAAAAATCATATTAACTTGAGACCTTCCATTTAAAGTTGAGAATTAACTTGCAATCGAGAAAATTTTATATGAAATCCTGTAAAATTTTAAAGACCTGTTAAAAGGAAAAAGGATCACGAAATGAAAAACTGTAAATGCAGTTTTACTCCGTTTTATCTCTTCATTCAGGCGTATATCATCCGGTCAATATTAGCTGCCGGATGGTGTATTAGACCAAAACCCCCAAAAGAATGTTGGTCACGTACTTACAGTGTTTTTTATGGACCATTGAAGTTTTTTTAAAGGCGTGTGGAATAAGTAAAATAGATAATGCTTAGTAATTAATATGTTAACATGGTTTTAATAAAATATTATTGTGATATTATTTTCCGACCATATAACCCATTGTCGCTCATTTTAGAGGTCAGTTTAGTCCTTATTCAAATGTCATAGGAATCCACAAAACGTGCATTTAAGGGGTTAATTTTTGGATCAAATCGAATTTTCGTTAAAAGTTTTAACTTTGTGCTGCATATGTAAAATGCTCAAATAAGTAAAAATGTAAAGTACCTAATACAATTTGTTTCTTTATTTTTAGCTAAAGTTGTGTTTTGAATAAAAAATAACGATATACTTTTAAACCAAAAATTATGTTCTAAAGTTGAACATAGAATTTTATAGTGATTCTCTTTTTAGACCAAATTAACCTTCTATCTACCATTTTAGGGGATTATATATGTCCTTTTTTTAAATACTTAAAACACTGTTTTAAACTGACGAGGAAAAACAATAAAAATTTAAATTCCTTATTGATTAAATTCCATTTTGAATTTTTCAAAAAAACTCAAGAAAGAATTTTAAATAAAATTCTAAAAAATTTTATTTAAAATTCCTAAAAGACTTTTTTAATAAAAAAAAGAATTTCATTTTCATACAAATATATTTTCAACAAGTAAATATTTTAGAAATATTTGAAAATTTATTTTTGAAAAAATAAAATTCTATTTTTTTTTTTTTTGAGAATTTTATTTTTGGAAATAATGAAATTCAAATGTTTTTTGAGAAATTTATTTAACTAAAAATTTTATTTCAAATACCTTATGAGTTTTAAATAAAATTCGAATTTTTCCCTTGTCTGATTTTAAATGTTCTAAAAATATTTATTTGTATAAAATTTCAGTAGGGTTCACTAAAGACCTGGGCCAGATCCTAACCTATCTGAATGTTTGTTTATTTGGATAATTTAACGATTACCAAAAAATATTGATTTTATATTTTAAAATTTTATTTAAAATTTTCTGAATGTACCTTTTTTTATGGAAAGTGAAACAATCATAAATATGAAATCCAAATAAGTTCTATTTTTTAAATATTCTCAATCTTTAAAGCAACATAATCTTAGAGATTAAGGACAAATTACAAGAAACAATGCAATCAAAAATTGAGTTGTGTTTGACAACATAAAACAAACAAAAAAAAAAAAACGTTGAACCATACCACAGATGATTTGTTTGAAACAAAATTAATGAAAAATAAAACGTTTTTCAATATCTACATTGCTTGCCTTAAATCCTTAATGTTAACAAGCCAATCACAATTTATTGATCTCCCTTTACTCAGAGGTATTATAATTCAATTAAAGTGTCAACACCGAATCTCCTCTAAATCCTGCCATATCACATATTTTTGTCGCCTTCTTGTGAGTTTTAAAAACAAAATTATTGGTTGCATACACAAATTCAGGTAAACTTTGTGTCAACTTTTCTATAATACATAGATTATTTGCTGTTGATGCTGAACCATTTCAAAAAGTCAACACTTTTAGTAGTACATGCTAGCAAGAAATTATATAAAATTGTGGAAATTAAATAGTTTAAGGCCCTACAATTGCAAGGAAGGTATCCAATAGCTTACACTCTGATTTTTTCATCAATATCATTTTGTCATAATTTTTTTTCATCGATATTTTTATTATCAATATTTTTTTTCATCAATATTTTTTTTTTTTCATAAAATATTTTTTTACCAATAATTTTTTTTCATTAAAAACTTTTTTCATCAAAGGACTCTGTTCTGTCTTTCACAACTTTTCAATTCACATGAAAATTTCCGAATCACATGAAATCAAGTTTAGTGTTTTGTTAATCACGTTTTCATTTGAAGTTGAAATCTAATAATCAAAATTTAGAAAATTATAAGGAAAAAAGTACATTCGTTTTACTTTCACTAAATTTTATTTTTGTGAAACAAAACGAAAAAGAATTTCGGATGTGAAATCTAGAACACCAAAAAAATTCGAAAATTTTCATTTTCACATTTTTTTGTGAATTACTTTTTTTGGAACAGCTGCCAAAAACTCTTTTTTTATTGACAAACACAGACAAACAGATAGAATGATATCATTAGAAAGTTTTAGCAACCTTTAAGGATCAATAATATATAAGCATAATGGGGTCCTCGACCGATATTTCAATGCGTTTTGTATGGAATGACAAATTAATATAGCGTTATTTTTTCGAGAAAAATTTTGCTCTGGAAAAAACATCCATTTATACAGCAAAACATTATCATGATTGAATGGTTTGGGCAAGGGAACAAACTTCACAGACATTTTTTTGTGGAAAACTTTCATCGATTCTACAAATTGTTTGCCCAGCAATTCCCATTTTCCACTCGTATACATTTGCATTATACAAGCGTAATTTCACCATGTTAGGGAAATATTATATAAAATTTTTTTGACAGAAATAGTTCACTTATTTGGTACGACCAGGTTTCAATCAAAAAGGAATACAAAAATCTTTTAGAAGTTGGTTAATTTCGATGTGTATAATGGAAAAGTGTGATAGTGTAAAATTGGTATAAGATCGTAGGGTTCATTAAACAAAATTAAATTTTTTTTAAATTTGCTCCAACCGCTCTAACTGCCCTAAGATTGCCCTTAGAGAAGTCAAATGTATGACTGATCCACAATATTTTTTTAGTCCAAACATTTTCTCTGAACACAACTACCTTCTATATTAAACTGTTAAGGTGGTCCCTATAATATTTCATTTATTTTTTATGCGTAAAAAATTTTTGAAAACAAAAAAGTAATAAATACAACTAAATCTAGGATTAAATAAGTCCGTTTTGGATTAATTTTAATTTATTTGCATCTTTTTTCAATTTCCAACATTCTTTATTTTTTTCGGATTATTATTACTAATTTTAACGTTGATTACGGAAAAAAAATATTCAAAATTTGTTTTAGCCTGTTAAAACATTTTTTTTAAACTAAATAAGATTAGAGTTTGCAAAACGATTAAAATCGTAATCGTAATCGCGATTAATCGCACCAATTAATCGTAATCGTAATCGACAAAAAAATTATGCGATTACGATTAATATTTTTCTATGAAATACACTGTTTTGATAACGAATTTGAATCAGTTCCAAAATTTTTTGAAACACATTTTAAAGTTTCTATTTAAAATTATTTTTCAAAAAAACTAAACTACTCTAAAAAACGATTACTTCCGAAACAATTTCAAACAAAAATCATTGATTCTGGAATGATTCATTTAACTTGTTTGCGATTTTTCTTTCCTTTTCTCGTAATAGTCATTCAAATTTTAAGGAAAATTTCAATTCTGATATGAGTAAGTTTTAAAGAGGTTTGTTTTCAAAATATACTTAAAAGGCTTTGGTCGAAAAATTTAAACATGAAATTTAAAAAAAAAAAAACGTAATTTTTTCATACTTTGACCGCTGGTTGCCTTGTAAATTTTCTTTCATAAATTTCATCGCAATTAGCTCTTTCGCTGGCCATCGGCAGGTATTCCGACACGACGCCACAGAAAATTTGATGAACTGGAAGCAGCTTTTGGAAAGGAATCTCGAGCCAAAGAGCGAATCCAAACCAGTCACAGTTTAGAGTACTCTTTAGTACCACAGATAAAGAGCTATTAAGATGCAGTAAAATCATGTATATTTTCAGTGCTGATTGAAGCACTCTTTGTACACTTAGAAAATTATTGCAGTTACTACATGACGGTCATTTGTGTAGTAAGTAGTAGTTGTTGTTTTCAACTACAATTTCAGTTGATTTTTGCATGAAAAATCTCAAACAACTGTTTTTTGTAGTCGTTTTAAAAAACAAATACAAAAAATTACTACATTGTAGTAACAGTTGTTTTATGTAGATTTTTTTAGTCTATAAAAAATTTATAATTTTCTAGAAATTTTTAGAAAAACGGATGTGCAGGAATTATTTCCAAATAATTTTAACCGTTGACGTTTACAAAAAATTCAGACAATTTGAGTTACAGTAAAAACAACTGCAATTTGAAGTAGTTTTTACAGTTTTTTGTAGTTGTTAATCAATAGTTAAAAACAACAACAATTTTTGGTTGATTTTATTGTAAAATGTAGTGGACGCCGAAACAACAAATGTAGTAGTTTTAACTGTCTTTTGTAGTGGAATCTACCGTCATAATTTTTTGAGTGTAGAGTTTATTTAAGCGCAAAAGAAATGTCAGAAAAACTAGTATTTTTCTCCAAAAATCTTTTTGATGTCGAAGATGTCAAAAATTAAAGTATGTGTAAAATTTTATTAACAAAGAATTTTAATTATAAGTTTTAAAAAAGACTCTTAAGGGCGCTCGAGCGATCTTTCGCACTCAAAAAATTATATAGGTAAATTCCAGTGAATATTCACTTAAAACAAATGAAATTTTATTTAAAAACCATTCCACTGTTTTTTCATTTAAAAATAAAACATTTTACAGTCAATTTTAAATGTTAATTTAATGACTAATCAAAACATTAAAAAACTAGTGAATATTCACTTATTTTGTATTGAAAAACATTAAAACTATAGAAGAATTTTTTTACTGCCGAAATTGAATGTAACAGAAAATTCAGTTTTAAGACAGTAAATTATTTTTTTTAACTACAAAAATAGTAAAAAACAAGAAATCCTTTATAAAATTAATGATTTTTCTTTTAAAATAACTGATTACTTTTTAAAATAACCTACAAACAGTTAATGACGAAATTTTCTTAGTGTATAAATTTCAAAAGATTTTTTTAAAGCTATTGAAACTCAAATTATTTAAAAAATTCGATTAATCGTAATCGCGATTAACGGCAAATTTTTTAATCGTAATCGCGATTATGAAATATCTCGATTATTTGCAAACTCTAAATAAGATTATTCCGAAAATAAATTCACTTATTGAAAATCACAACAATTGTTTTTTTTTTTTCAGGAAATATTTATTGTTATTAAACACTTTATATTAACTTGATTAATTAATAACAGTGTTATTTTATTTATGTGATTATTTTATTTATTAGCCTAAAGACTTTTGATTTGTAATATAAACCGATTTAATTTGACACTTATAAACCAATCTAATATCTTTCATTTCAAATTTAGTTTTAAGTTTTAGCATTATTGATATGTGTTGTTGTAGATAATTTATTTGATTTTGTTGTCATTATTTAATTATAATATTATACTACTAGTGGCATCAATGGTATTTTTAGATTATGTACATATTATCAATTGAATGAAATCCATTTATGTACACTGAAGACGCTAGTCTCGCATAAAACTCTTATCAAACGAACATTGACAAATTAACCAAAAATATTTGCTAAATTCCCTCAAGGCAATAGATCCCGACAACAGGCAACAATACAATTTACAAATAAATGCTACTCAGGAAAACTGTTAAGATAAGATGATAACATCCCAGGCAGAAAATTACGTTGGAGCTTCCGTTAAAAAGGGGACAACAAACTTTGGTAAAACACCCGTTTTACCAGCGTTTGTTTTGTCCAACGTTGGCAAATCGTGGGCAAAACAATAAATAAAGCACTGACACAACATCTAAATGATTACGACACTCACAAAATAAATGTCATAAGACGTTTACAAATTACATTAAAAATGCTTTTAGGGGGAAAAAAATTCAAAGGATTTCAGCAAAAATGACTAAAGATTTTCCCATTCTCATACACAAAAGTTATTTGGTGTTTTTTATGCTACACCACTTTGTGGTACAGGGTAAAATGATTTTGTGCTGATGTTTGTAACTACTCGAAATATTGGTCCTAGATCCACCCTCAAGTATACCGACTGACTCAGAATCCCTTTTTGAGCCGATTTAGGGATGTCCGTCAGTCCATTTAAATGTTGTGCGCACGTAGCTCGCAATTTTTAATCGATTTGTGTGAAAATTAAAATTTGAGCTTCTTTTGACCCAAGGACGAACGCTATTGAAATCGGAAAAAAATCGGTCTATGTTAAGACTTAGCCCCCATACAAACGTGCCCTTAAAGTTGTCTAAAATGACTTTAAATCGTATTTCAATAGGTATACCCTTAAAAATGTATTTTGAATTCAAAATTATCATTCCAAACTTGAAGGGGATCCAAACAGTTCTTATTTTAGTTCCCATACAAACTACCCTCTCGATATTTACAAAAATTTCTTAAAATTCAAAAGAAATATTTGCTTGCAATTTTGTTTTTTTACGTGATTTTTGCATACTTTGGTACTTTGATAAAATCTAACTATAACAAGACCATTTTTGGGATATATAAATTTCACCCGATATTTAGTTGAATCAGTCTATCAGCCACAACAATAAGTCTATTTCATTATAATTTGGTTTGTGAGTGTTTCTTACCAAACTAATTAAAGATTTAACAAAAGATGTATTCAATCGGAGAATGTTTGGACTTAGGGCTCATTTTCCGGCACATACAGGTGTAGGGTATTATGTCGTCGTTTTGGTGTAAAAACCCCAATGCCTTTGGGGAAAAAAAATTTACAAATTTTGAAAAATTTTCTAGGTCTCGAAAACACTTTGAAGTCCCGGAAAAAACTTTTTGGCAATTTTTTTTGCGTTTTAGAATAGAACATTTTATTAAAAACGATTTTAAGAAAAAAGAATTTAAATTTGCTAATTGTAAGTTCCACAAAAATGTTGGAAAATTAATTTCCCGGACAAAAATATTTTTTTTTTTATATTTTATGCGGTTTGTAAAAAAAATTGGGACAATGTCTTTTGACAAATTTTAAAAGACAAAATAATGTCCCGAAAAGTTTTTTGAAAAATATTTAAGTCCTAAGCAAAGAGTCCAGTACAGTGGCATTTTCCCACAAAGGTGACAGATTGTTGTTTTACGAAAGGTATGTGTTCTGTGATAGGTCACTAGGGGTAGTTGTGTGATATGTCGCCAGTGATGTGTTATGCGACATGTCACTATTGAAACGGTCTGGCTGTGTGTCTAAGAGTGCAGAGTATTTAATGTTTTTTTAATATAATTTTATTTAAAAAAATTATTTTCTTTTTTTTTTGTATGTAATAAGAAATTTCGACTAGGGCGTCCCGGCTATGTTAGAGGTAATTGTGGGAAAAATATTAAAAAAAATTCGAAAGGTCATCTTCAGTCGGCAACCAGCGGTCAAAGTAGAAAAAAATTACGTATTTCGACCAAAATTCATTTCCGAACTATTTGACCCAATCAGGCTCAAAAATTCGAAAATGTTGCTTTATTGGAAAAATAATTTTAAAAAAATCCAAAACCGCGATTTTGGTCCACAGATGCTGATTTTTAAACATAAAAATTATGTTTTTATCCAAATTGGTCTCAAAAGTTGGGATATGTAAAGATCGTATATTTATATTTTTTCATTTTTTTTAGATAACAAAATTGGGAAAATGTTAAGTATGTTATCTAAAAAATATAAAAACGATTTTGGTCCAAAAATGCTAATCTGCGATTTTGTTCCGCAGGTGCTGACCAGCATTTTTGGACCAAAATCGTGTTTTTATATATTTTTTTAATATTTCTTAGATAACACACTTAACATTTTCCAAATTTTGAGACCACTTTGAAAAAAAAAATATTTTTATGTTTAAAAATCGCCATCTGTAGACCAAAATCGCGGTTTTTAAATATTTTTCCAATAAAGTGTGTCAAATTTTCGAATTTTTGAGCCAGATTTGGTCAAAAAATTCGGACATGAATTTTGGTCCAAATACGTAATTATTTCCAACCTTGACCGCAGGTTGCCGACAAAAGATGACCTTGCAAATTTTTTTTTATAAATTTGACCACAATCCGCTCTAACGTGGCCATCGTTTGGGTGGTATTACGACATGTTATTCGAAACTTTAAGTTTGACTGGACGCCCTAATACCCAGTACTTTGCCAGTGGATTTGTTTTTATATTATTCGATATTTCTGCAAAGCCTATTATCTTTGCATACCCAATTTTCTGACAGTCCCTTATTTTGTACCGTTGTCAATTTCTGGCTGGGATTATTCCTGTATGTGTTTGTGTGTGCATATGCATGTAGTACGAGAATGTATGGTAGGTATTTCCATACATACACACAGTATACTGTTATAAAGGTATTAAATCCCACAAGTGTAACATACCGCAAATAGCTTAACACCATTAAGTACCTACAAACACACACACACACATACATACTTGTACTTTGGTACATTTAATGTATTTGTAGAAACAAACATACATACGTACAAGAATGTAATGTAAAAAAAGTCGTAATTCACAAAACAACTTCTTCAACATTATAGACTGTTTGTTTGTTTACTTTGATTGTATGAATTAGAGAAAATATTTTCACCTAAAATGCAAAACGCCCTAACTAACAAAAAATTTAAAATCGACATTTTAATAGATTCTGGTGTATTTTATTAACCTACACGTAACTGCAAAAAACTAGGGTCACATAATAAAAATTAGGGCGTACGGACATAGCGCCCAAGTGCATATCGCCCAATTTAAAAAAGTCATTACACCCAAAAAAAATGTGTGTTAGTTATTGTTGCAAAATTTTTTGGACGATATAACCATTATTTTTGGGTATTTTAACAATTTTCTTTAAATTTATGTATATAAATTATCAAAAATGTCATATTACCCAAATATCAAAATGTTATATTTATAAAATGTCATAGCACTAGTGTTTGGGAATTCCCGGACTTTTCAATTTCCCGGGAAACGGGAAAAAAATAATTTATTTCCCGGGATTCCCGGGAATCCCGGGAAATTGTCATTATTAATATAAATCATAAAAAACATTAAAATTTGATTATCTTCTTATTAAAAACAGTTTTATTAGAGATAAACAATTAATTAAAACATAAAAAATCAAAAAATAAAAGTTAAAAATCCTAAAATACAATAAAACAAAAAAAAATATTGCAACTTTTTTCTTCTCAAAAAATAGCTAAAAATCGCAAAAAAAAAATTAAAACTGCGTTATTCGAGAAAAAACTAATATAGTTGACAGCACTTTAAATATTTATTCTGGAAATGTTAATTTAAAATTTTTATATTTTTTGACACAGTCTTAGCAAAATTATCATTAACCGACGTATATTTTTTGACTTTTTAAGCTTTTTCATGATATTAACATACTTTTTACACTTGGTCAGTGTTCCTATGAATATATATTTGCACTGTTCTTCCAAATAGAAAAAATACAAACAATATCAAATGTAATTATACATGTATGTAAAAAAAAAAGAATGGTAAAAATTAAAGTAAAATAAACGTTTTAATGAAAAAAGGTTTATTTTACAAAAATCCCGGATTTCCCGGGAAAAATAAAAAAAATTCCCGGGAATTCCCGTCAGTGTTTTCCCGGGAATTCCCGGGAAATCCGACCCAGGAATTCCCAGACCCCAAACACTACATAGCACCCAAAAAAATAATCATAGCAGTCCTTTACGCTACCAAATTTGTTATGCCTCAAAAATGCCTGATAACCAAAATAGCTTTGGTTTGCAGAGAGGGTGGGTTTAATGCATGGAGTATGAAATCCCTAAGCCCGGCCGAAGGCCGGCTACCCAGAAAACCTTTATTACAATAAAACAAATCATAGAAGTTGTAATTTCGACATTTCGCCCAAAAAAAATAGTTTGGATTTTTTGACAATTTTGTTTTGGGAGAAATAACATTTTTAGACCTACACTTAAAAAATTATGTTAGTAAAATCAACTGAAAATGTCAGTTAAAATAACTACTTTGTAAGTTGTTTTGGGGTCAACTACTTTTTCAGTTAAATCAACTAACAATGTTAGTTATTTTAACTGACAAAAAACAACTGACTTATGTAGTAAAAACTACTTACATTTGTAGTCAAAACAACTAAAATGTAGTAAAAATAAAAAAATCAATATATAATTTTTTTTTTCAAAATATTTTTCAGAAAAAAAAATTGAAGACCAAATTTTTTCCAAGTTTTTTTTTTAAAAAAAAGTTGTGAAAAATAAAAATAACGATTTTTTTTTTTTGGAAAAAAAACTTTAAAACTTTTCAGAGATAAAATAAATAAAATTAACTACTTTAAATAACTGTTACTACATCACAGTACTTTTTTGTTAGTTGTTCAAAAAAACGACTTAAAATAACTAACAGAAATAGTTGTTTGATATTTTTCATACAAAAACAACTGACTTTGTAGTTGAAAACAACTAACTACTGTAAAATATACAAATAACTAACATGTAGGAACTTACATAATTTTCTGAGTGTATCATTTTGGGCTATATGTCGCAGCGTGGGCGATATGTCATTTACGGTTTTGGGCGATAAGACCTTGGGCGCTATGTCCGTACGCCAAAAATTAGCGATTTTATGCCAAAAATTAAAAACACGTGAATTGCGAAATCGCCAATGAACGCAACTAGAAATAAAATCATTTTGTGATTAATTTGGATACATATCGCTCCTTTACTTGTATAGTGTCATAACTCAAAAAATGCGTTTTTTTAGTTAATGATGGAGAATTATTCGTTATATCGTGCTTTATATTGTGTCAAAAATTCGTATTAATATCTTTTAAACTCACCGTTTGAGAAGAGTACACGCCATTATTACATTTTCTATGTACCGGCCTTTTTCAATTAAAAACCAGTTTCAATAGTAAACTTTAAACATGTTTTCTGCAAAATCAAATATTTTGAGTTATGACACTATACAAGTAAAGGAGCGATATGTATGCACAAAACGCACGTCCTCACAAAATTTTGGCACAATTCAATCAAAATCAACAAAGTTATAACAAATTAAAAATTTTACTTTATACTGTGTTTTGCTTCTCCTGTAAAATTAATAAAATGTTAGTAAGGGCCTTTTGCATTTTAGGTGACGATATATATATGAGGCATTCCAGCCACACATCGAATGTTTAAATATTGATTAATTGCGGATAGTTTAACCAATATTTAACAAACTTACAAATGCTTACAAAATATTTTGTAAATTTTAGTTGAAGAAAATGAACTAAAAGTTTAGCTAAATACAACAAATTTTTTTGTTAATATGTACAGAAAAATGTTACGAAATTTTTAGCTGAATTTTTAGTTAAAGTTTCGGTTTTTTTTTTTTGCTACATTCATTCAACGAAAAGTTAGCTAATACTTTCAGTTAAATTAACTGTAAATTTAGTAGGCCTAAAATCAGGTGCTTTTTTAGTTAAATTTGAAAAAAGAAAATTTTATTGTAATGCTTAAAATTTAGAAAAAAAAAGTTGAAAAGTTAAAGTAGTCTTGGCAAAATCTATGAATACTCTCCACAATACCCTTTTTATGTAATAGTTAATTTTCTAACGTGAAAAAATTAACAATTTTAATTATGACTTTATGATACTTGCTTGTTTTTGAAATTTCCATCCAGTTTATGAGGGTTTTTCTACGAGAATTTCGATAAATACACAATTTTTGTGTGGAGCTATCGAAAATATCATAGAAAAACTCTAACAAAGCTGCTTTAAAAGTTTAAAAAAAAAAATATCATACGCACTTTAGCAAAAATAAAAATTTCAACAAAGATTTTTTTTAAAAAATTTGAAATGCCCTTTTTTTCCTGGCAGAAACCATAGAGTAAAGAATAATATCAGAGATTTTGATAGGCCCCAAAACAATATGTCACTTTATATAAATTGGTTCTCTTAATGTTTTAGAGAGTTTTTACATGCAATAGCATAGGCAACACTAAGAGAACCAATTTTTTGAGAGAGGAAATTAAATGGTAGCCAACCAACCTGATACCCACTGGCAGAAACATTATGGATTTCTAAATCCAACATTGTTTAAAATTTAGAATGTCCATTCAACAATGCTACAATTTCAGCGAGGTGTTTTTTTGTATACTCAAAAAATTATGTTAGTAAAATCAACTGAAAATGTCAGTTAAAATAACTACTTTGTAAGTTGTTTTGGGGTCAACTACTTTTTCAGTTAAATCAACTAACAATGTTAGTTATTTTAACTGACAAAAAACAACTGACTTATGTAGTAAAAACTACTTACATTTGTAGTCAAAACAACTAAAATGTAGTAAAAATAAAATAATAAATATATAATTTAAAAAAAAAAATTGAATACCAAATTTTTTCCAAGTTTTTTTTTTTTTTTTTTAAAGTTGTGAAAATTAAAAAAAACTTAAATTTATTTTAATATTTTGAAAAAAACTTTGAAAATTTTTCAGAGATAAAAAAAATAAAATTAACTACTTTAAGTAACTGTTACTACATCACAGTACTTTTTTGTTAGTTGTTCAAAAAAACGACTTAAAATGACTAACAGAAATAGTTGTTTGATATTTTTCATACAAAACCAACTGACTTTGTAGTTGAAAACAACTAACTACTGTAAAATATACAAATAACTAACATGTAGTAACTTACATAATTTTCTGAGTGTATTTCAATAATTTTTCAAAGTTTGTTAAAGAGCCAAATTTTTTAATTTTTAAAAAAACCAAAATTTTTCTTCCAACAAAACACTAAAATCAAAATACTTTTCTAAAATAGGCTTATGAAACTCGAGTAGAAAAGCTATGGGAATAGTGAAATGCTCTATGAAAGTAAATTAAACTAAAGAAATTATTGATTGTACGTATGTATTCCAGAACTAGAGTTTGCAAAACGATTAAAATCGTAATCGTAATCGCGATTAATCGCACCAAATAATCGTAATCGTAATCGACAAAAAAATCTTGCGATTACGATTAATCATTTTCTATGAAATACACTGTTTTTATAACGATTTTAAAATATATTATATTGGCCAACGATTCATTTAAATTATTTGCAATTTCTCTTTCCTTTTTTCTTGTAAAAGAAATTTAAATTTAAAGTAATTTTTTTTTTAATAATCCATGAGGATTTGGCTGGATTTGGTCAAAAAATTCGGGCATGTAGCTCTATCAAAAAATGTAATTTTTTTCTCTGGTTGCAGACTAAAGATGCTCTTTCTAAATTTCCTTATAAATTTTCACACAATCAGCTCTTCAGTAGCCATTGGTAGGTATTCTGAAACGAAATTTGAAAGATTATAATTTTCGGGACGCCCAAATATATATTTTTGTGGAATGTTTTTTTACGAAAGGATCCTTCATTACAAATTTGAAGAGTCTATGATCGTTATTTCATAAAATATGAAAAGGACAATTTTACGACCCTTAAAAACTAAAATTTTTACCAAAAGATCCTGTATTTCAAATTTTACCCCTTTTTGTACCCTTAACAATTTATAAAAAATTCGGCAACATTTCGCATTTGAATATTGAATTTCAGAAAAATTCTATAATTCTCTTGTATTTTATTGGGTCAACAGCGCGTATAAGTAACGACTATTTGCGAAACCACTGAATTTCCGTTACTCATACGCGGTGTTGACCCAATAAAATACAAGAGAATTATAGAATTTTTCTGAAATCCAATATTCAAATGCGATTTCCCCGAATAGACAAACATCTAAACTTAAAAAAAATGTGCCCGGATTTTTGATAAATTGACTTTTTTTAAAAATTAAAACTTTCAGAACGGTTTCTCAAAATTTTCCAAAACAAAAAATTTTAGTAGATTTTTAATCAAGGGACCTCGACACAATTTTGACAATTTTTCCAATATTTAACCACGCCTCAGTGGTTAAAAAATTGAGAAGCCAAAACGCAATTTTCTTAGTTTCATACAGGGCTATACATACACTTAAAAAATTATTTAGGTAAATTTGAGGGTGCTGTGGCTCAGTGATTAGCGCGTTGGACTACTAGCCAGTAAGCCGGAGTTCGATTCTCAGCTCAGGCAGAACCACATTTTTTTCTGATAGTTATTAGTTTCTATTTATAACTAATATCTATCGCAGCACCCTCCTTCGTTGATAAATAGCACTAAAAACGTCAACGAAGTAAAATAATAAAATAATGGCTATTAAACACAGCTTCATTCAAATAATTCGCCAGATCAATAACAGATGGCGATGCAACAACTGTTCTAAAAATAACAACACACGCAATTACAGTGTTGCCATACTGAAGTCCTTCTATCTTTCCAATCTTTCATCTCTCTTCTATCCCCTTTCCGAAAGAAGCATCACGGTTACATTAGTAATTAATAGGCAGCATTGCCTAAGTGTTGCTTCTTTTTCTAAAAAAAAAAAAAAAAAAAAATGTTAATTTAACGACTAACCAAAACATTAAAAAACTAGTGAATATTCACTTATTTTGTAGTGAAAAACAGTAAAACTATAGACGAAATTTTTTACTGCCGAAATTGAATGTAGCAGAAAATTCGTTTTTAAGACAGTATTTTTTTTTAAACTACAGAAATAGTAAAAAAAATAAATCCTTTATAAAATAACTTATTTTTTTTTTAAATAACTTTACTGATTACTTTTTAAAATAACCTGCAAACAGTTAATGACATAATTTTCTTAGTGTACCATCTATTCAGACATTCATGGAACATACGTTTTTTCGCAGGACATTTGGTGTGGAAAGATAATTTTATTGCATAAAATATTTATTTTTGTATTTTCGTACATTCTGAAATGTAAATCTTAAGAGTTTTTTTTTAAATAAACTATTTTAATTATATTTATTTAAAAAACTCGATTAATCGATAATCGCGATTAACGGCTATTTTTTTAATCGTAATCGCGATTATGAAATATCTCGATTATTTGCAAACTCTATTCCAGAACTATGCAATTGAATCTCAGAATATTTAATTGAACCCAAAATTAATCCCTTTTATTTCACAAGTTGTGTTTCATAAATTAAACTTCATAAACTTTTTGTTATTTACGGATTTCTAAAATAATTTTTTTTATTAAATCTTAGAATTTTCTTTTAACTAACTTACAATTTCAGAGAGGTGTTTTTCACATTGTCGAGCAATTAATTTTCAAAGTTATATAAATTATTTTATCGACCACGATAAAATAATTTATATAATTCAGTTGATAACTTGTGAATTTTAATTCAGAATTTTGTTTTTGTATTTTCAATTGCCTAGTTCTGGAATGCAATTGATAATATTTAAAATATAGTAGATACGATAACAAGGGAAGTATCTTTACCCTAATGAACCGATTTCCCTGAAACTTAAACTATATATAAAAGAGACGATTTTAAGGTTGTGGTGTCTCGGCTTATCGGCCATATTAGTGTTTAAACATTTTGTTGTCCCCTTTTAAAACAGTGTGGACCTATGGAAAAATTTCGATAACTCCCGAACTAACAGGTAAATCTTCTAGAGAAAAATACGTGTCGACTTAAATATAATAAAACTTATTTCGTATTCATATGGATATCGTAGGGCTATGTCTTCATATAAATACCCCCCAATATTTACACATTTTTATAAAAAAATATAAATAACGAAGCCTAATATTTTTAAGGTTATGCCACCATTAGATAAACATAAAAAACCTTTCTTTCAATATAGAAACATCATATAGTTAAAATTTTGGTGGTATGATATGAAAAGAATTCAATGAAAGTGGGAACTTTGTTCATGATTTAAAAAAAAAACTCGCTCTTTAAGTATTCTATCACTAGATTTTTAATAATCTTATGAATTTCATTAATTTAAAAAAAAATCGTTTTGACTCTTAAGTCAAAATTTCACAATAAAAACACAAATGCTAACGAGTGAGATGGGTTATGAGATGTTGTTGCATCTAGTCGGACAACCCTGTTTGTATCATATTTTGTTATTGTTGAACCTTATGTTGCCACAAAATGTGTCAGAATTTTTAAATAAGAAAATCCTTCACCATTTATTTAAAAACCCAATCTCTCTAGTTATAAACACACTCATGTTTATACATATGTGAGTGCTATGTTCATATACATACAAGCAAGAATGTATCTAACAGTATTGCCAAATTCTATTATTTTCCCCTTTTAAAAATAACCTGAAACAGACTGTATAAAGAGGAAGTTTTAGAGAAGACACCAACGCACAGTGCCTTTTAAAAATAACCTGAAACAGACTGTATAGAGAGGAAGTTTTAGAGAAGACACCAACGCACAGTGCGTTTTCCCATAGACAAAAATCAAAAATAAGGTCATGGTCTTAGAAATTGATAAAATTTATATATTTAATAGCTAATTAGGTACCAAAAACGAATCACCGACATAATTAACTTATAGATTTTTCTTGGTAGCTACAAGAGACCGTCAAAATCTACTGATTTTGGACGATTTTACATTGATTGACACCAAAAATTCAATATTAAACGAAAAATTTTCGTAGTTAGTTAAAATTCGTTTGGTGACTATGTCACTTCATCTGATTATTAGGTATCATCATTTTTTTTTTTAAGGATCCAGGGAAGCTAAAAAGAATGTCGGTATTTTTTTGGAAAAATATTTGCTCCTTGGGGTGGTTCAACGCATCTGAAAACACGGATTTTGAGCTGATTTTTCTGCAGAGAAAAAACGGCTGAATATATTGCAAATCTGATTTCACCAGTCGATTCTACAGCAAAAATTAATATAATGGCAGTTTTTTGAACTCTTAAAAAAAGTTTCAAAAACCCACAGCAGAAGGCGGAAATATCAATTTCAAACAAGTGAGAGTGTCAAATTCGGCTGTGCCGAATCTTTTATACCCTCCAACATGCAAAAAAATGCAGGGACGTTTCATTATTTTTGGGGGGGTCTACAGTAGCAATTGGGGGGGGGGGACAAATCTTCTCTTGAAGTATATGTTTAAAAATGCATTCTTATGCTTTTTGCATAAAATATTATTATTTAAACATTTATTTTAATCCACGCAAAAAAAGGGGGGGGGACCGAAAAAAATGAAATTTTCTATTCCTCTGGGTCCAAATGCAGGACTATAAACTTCTTGTAACATAAAAATGTTGCATTTGTTAAACAAAAACACAAAAAATCACGTTAAAAAATAGGATTTTTAAGAGGTTGTTTTAGTTCTTCAATGGGGAACTTTTTCCCCCTGGTCCGATTTTGCTCATTTACGAACTTAACCTGCCTAGGAAAAATTATATCTAAATCGGTCTTTTGGTGTGGACCGTTGACGCGTTTTGCTCCATATAACCCCATACAGTAGTTGGAGAGTATAATAATTTAATTATTTTTTTAGTCGTGCACGATTGCTAAGAAAATTTGTACAATAAGCTCCTTCCTATCACAACCCGTTAAAAAGCTATAAGGCTTCAAAGTTTTTTTTTATAACGACAAAATTATAAAACTCTAAACGACATTTGAAAATTTTTTGGACGGGTAAGAGGTATGTACACTTAATTTCGATTAACCTCTCAATGCTGATTCCAAATCTGGTTTCCAAAGTTTTCCCAACGTCAGGTTTGTGAGAAAATTGAGGTCAAACAAAGTTCACAAAAAACACATTTCTGTGCATTATTGAGAGCATATTTTGGGATATTTTTGGATGAGGTTCTGAATTGTACGACTCGTTTTTGTTTAACACCTCGATGCTGATTGATGATCGTGATCTTACTACGATGGTACAATTTTCATCTTCTAATTTCCAATGGGAGTAGAGTCATATATAGGGTGTTTTTTTTAGAGGTTCACAACTTTATATTGGCAATACTGCTTTATCTGACAACCGATCTAACTGCTGATAGTTGTTTTTTGTTAAGTATGGTTTGACATTTTATCATGCAAAGACTTACACAGGAGCAACGCTTCCAAATTGTAGAAATTTTTTATCAAAAAAATGGTTGTTTTCGTCGAACTAAAATTTTATTCAAAGATCCTATTAATTGGTTACCAATATCGTCCCGAGTAAAAATAAACATATGTAACAATATCTAACTTGATACAAACATAATTATTTATATATGATTTAGGGCTTCCAATCGGGATTGGTTTTTCTGAATCCCGGGATTCGGGATTGAAGAAAAATTTTCGGGATCCCGATTTCGGGATCCCGGGATTTTCGGGATATTTTGAATCCCGGGATTCACGGGATTTTTTTGGAAATTTTCGGGATTTTTCGGGATTTTAAAAAATTTTTAGTATTTTTTGTCACTTTAACAAATTCACGCGCTCGTAAAAATTAGCGAAGTTTTGTTGGTGTTGTGAACTTTAAAAAAAGGTCGGGATTCCTCCTGTGAAGAATATCCGTATTCGGTTATCTTTCTTATCTTTCGGCGTGGCTCATCGTTATCAACTTTTAGTGAGCGTGAGTTGAAAAAAAAAAATAAAACAAATTAATTTTCGCTAATTTTTTGAATTTTTTTTTTAATTTATTTTATTTTTTTTTATTTTTATTTGTTTTTTTTTTCTTGCAAAAAAAAAAAAATTTTAGAAAGGTTTTTTTTTTTGGAAAAAAATGTGTTAGCGAGAGTGCAAGAGTAGAGTTTACATGACTCATGCGTGAGCGTAAATGATAAGTGAGTGATTCCATTATTGTTTGCGTGAGCGTGACTGAGTGTGAGTCAAAACCCACTTACACCTTTAATAAAATGTTTTAGTAAAACATAAAATTAAAAAAGTTTACAACTTAAGGAGTTAAGATGTGTCAAAAGCCATTTACGGCAATATTCTTCTTGTAAGAAAAAAAGGAATAAATATAAAAGCCCTCGAACCACCACTAGTTTTTAGAACGTTTCACCTTTTTCTATAACAAAAACATCGTACCTGACGGAACTTTTGTCGATTTTTTTTTATTTTGTTCCACAAAATTCATATTTTATTCAAATTATTTTAAAAAAAATCTAAAAATAATAGAAAATATTGAAAAAAAATAAAAAAATCGGGATCCCGAAAAACCCGGGATTGAAAATCAGAAATCCCGAGATTCGGGATTAGCCTAATCCCGAAAATCCCGGGATTTCCGGGATCGGGATATCCCGATTGGAAGCCCTAATATGATTATACATCCGTGACATATTTTCTACATTTTTTTAATGCAGTCATATGTAGTTATATATAATTTAATCATGATTCGGTTTAAAAGGCGTGCGGTTGATATAATTATATAAAATTATATGAGGGTCAATACAAAATTTGTTTTTCTGTATAATTTAACATAAAATTATATATAGCTTATGCTGTTTCATATAAAACTATATATGTTTCCAATTAACCAAAAATTTTCTAAGTTTTTTAGGCGAAGTATAAAAAACTTTTTAAAATGTTCCTAAACATTTCTTGTTAGTGTTATGTATATCACCTATCTGGTTCGAAGCGTACCCAAACATTTTTTTTTTTTAGAAAATTAAATGTTTGGTGAATGTATCGTTGACCTGTGGTGTATCTCAACCCAAACCAAAAAACACCAGGATTTTATATGTTTTTATGTAATTAGATCTAATTAGATCCACCAATATAAGGCAATGTCTGGTCAAAACTCGGATGAAATCAAATCATATTTTATACAAGTTGATCTTTTTTAATGCAAAAATATCCACCATTATTCGGATCAAATTGCGTATAAATATATATTGTGTTACATATCATTATATATTGCATCATATCGAAATTTTTACTCGGGGTTTGATTTAACCCCATTGGATTATTTTCTGTGGGGCTATGTAAAGTAACTTGTCTTTTCCGATAAATTAGAGACTATTAAACATCTGGAAATAAACCTTCGACGAGTTATTGGTGATATTCGAAAAACGGCCGCAAATTCTGTAAAAATTGTGTGAAAATGGAGGTTCAGATTACTCCATGTACGAGCCATTTTTGGTATCGATATGGCTCCAAATTATTTTAAAACATTAATGTCATAAAATTATCTATCCAATAAAGTCAGTTTGATTGATATTAAAGTTATTTTTCCTTACTTTATTTTAATTTAAAGTTCGGTAGCAGTAAAAAAAACTCCCTATATGTATTAATATTTTAATTTGATCATTAACGATTTGTCATTAAAAACCTTTTGCTATTTGTAGTAAAGGGTTTTTATTTTTTATAATAATAATGACAATGAGATCTAACAAATTCCGAAACACGTGTCGACTAAGTCTTGCAAAAAATGATCAACATAAATAAATTTAAAACAGAAAAATAATTTTCTTGAAAATTATTCTATGAGAATATCATAGTTTTTTTTAGTAAAGGAAATAATAACCTCGAGCTAGAATAAGCCTTTTCAAAATTGTTGATGTATAACTCTTAAACTAAAACTGAAATGATAAAACTAAAAGCATTTTTGAAATATGCGTACCTTATTAAATCTAAGTGCCAGTTTACAGAAGACGAACGCTACACGCGAACGAAAATTTTGCATGTGTTTTGTTATTGTAACAACAACAAAATACATGTAAAATTTTCGTTCGTGTGTAGCGTTCGCCTTCTGTAAACTGGCCCTAAATCGTGTTCTCAAACTCTAGCACAATGACCGACATACCCAAAATCGTCTTTTATAAGTTTTTTCGTACGACTTACGGTTTTCGAGTACAAAAATGGAAAAAAAACTGTCTAAAAAACCATATTGCCAATAAAAACGATTTTTAAACGCCCATATCTTCCAAAGTATTGATCTAAAAAAATGTTTTTTTATCATTTATAAAGCTCTATCAAATAACCAAAAATTACCAAAATCGGTCATCCACCAGTTAAGTTTCCCATGGATTTGCTCAAATGTAACTGTATTTTAATTTATATTTCCAGTACAACTAGATTTTTTACTAGATTTTTTTTTGTAAAAAAAACTTGGAAATTAGTAAAATTACAAAAAATATTGCAAAATTACAAAAAAAAATTAAATTTCGATCGAAATTTTTTTGTTAAAAACAAGAAAGACTGTCAAGTATTGGTAAAATGGGATTATGAGACTTTGTCTAGTAATACGACAAGGTTTTAACTGTGTGTAGAATATATTATTGAATCTATTGCAATAGATTTTTTTAATTAAAAAAAAAATTAAACATTTAAAAAAAACATTTAGGAAAACTCTTCAAGAAACTGGCAACCCTGTTGGTTATCATCAACTATAATAGTTTGTTTGGGTACAGGAAAAAAAAAACGAGAAAAAATAGAAGAAACAACAAAAACAAAAAAACAATAGGAAAAAGATTTTTCATTTCTATAAACATAATAATAAAGGTCATTTGTTTTTCCTGTCATTGTTGTTGTGTACTTGCTTGATGCTTCTGTTGTTGTTTGTGTACCCACATCAGAAGAGCCTAAAGTGTGGTTAAAATACTACAACAACAAAAGGATTATTGCATCAAAATGTATTTAACACAAAAATATGTGAAAACCATAAACATTTTGAGAGGATTTGAGAAGATTTAACACCCAAAGAATTTCAACAAAAAAAGGTTCACATACAATATACACTCACTCACACACATACATGCATACGTAACTACTAGATTTAAAGCAACCATGTACAAAATTATGTTTTAAATGGAAATATAAATGCTTTACAAAAAAAAAATGAAGAACAAAAAAACAATAAAGACTTAAGATATTCAAAAAAAAGCAATATGTTTGTAGTTCTTATTTTAGTTTTAAAATTTGCTTAAAATACATTTTTACTATGATACCCCTATGTGGTCCTATAAGAGTGTGATAATGTTTGTAACTGACTTCTTGTAAAATATCTCATATCCTTTGGTCATTGTCCTTTACAAATTTATTATCTGCTGAAAATAACCGCATTTTGAACCATATGAGAATTCTGCTGATTTTAGTAGACACGGTTTGCTGAAAATCTGTTTTTTTTTTTAATATAAACTTAAAAAAAAATTTTAAAAAATGTTTTTATACCCTCCCCTCTACACCCAAAAAAAAACGTGGGTATTCAATACTAAAAATTTTACTAATGAACTAATTTTTTAGTCCAAAATGATCTAGTGCAGGCGTTGGTAATCAATAGTAAATTTTTTTTACTAATATTATTCAAAACCAGTAAAAATTACCAATTTTAGTACTTTGAAGATACTAAAAAACTACCGTACTACTGGTAATTAGTAACTTATTAGTAGATTTTGGTACCAAATCACTTACTAATATTTTTACTGCAGAATTATTTTGAGTGTAGTAATAGAGGGTATATGAGACATTCCACAACAAATGTCCAGCGAAAAAAAAACACGTGTACCGCAAATTTCGGCATAGATTGTATGGATAGCCCTATACAGAACAAAGAAAATTACGTTTTTGGTTTTTAAATTTTTCAAAAACTGGACTTAGGAGGCGTGGTCAAATAATATGGTCAAATTTGTGTCAAGTTGCCTTGTTTAAATATTTATCAAATTAAAACGGAATGCACCACAACCTCAAAAATTTTCAGTTTTGTATAGTTTTGTATGGGCTATCAAGTAAAATTTTTTTTTTGGAAAATTTTCAGAACACGTTCTGAAATTTTCCATTTTTTTAAAAAGTCAATTTATCAAAAATCCTGCCACTTTTTTTTGTTTTTAATTTTTTTTAAAAAGTTTAGATGTTTGTCCATCCATCCACACAAAAAATTCAGAAACACGTTCTTCTTTTTTTTCGAGAAAATTACATTTGAATTTTAAATTTCATAACAATTTTGTAATTTGCTTGTATTTTCTTGGTTCAACAGAGCGTATGAGAAATATTTATGCAATTAATATTACTCATTCGCAACGTTAAAACAAGAAAATACAAGCAATTTAGAAAATTGTTATGAAATTTAAAATTTAAATGCGATTTTCTCGAAAAAAAACGATGAACGTGTTTCTGATTTTTTTTTGTGTGAATGGACAAACATCTAAACTTAAAAAAAAAAAAAAAGTGATTTTTTTAAAAAATGGAAAATTTCAGGACGGGTTCTGAAAATTTTCAAAAAAAAAAATTAATCGATATCCCATACAAAACTATATAAGAATGTAAATTTTTGAGATTGTGGTGCATTCCGTTTTAATGTGATAAATATTTAATCAAGGCAACTCTCCCCAAATTTTACCATTTTCCCAATATTTGACCACGCCTCCTAAGCCCAGTTTTTGAAAAATTGAAAAACCAAAAACGCGATTTTCTATGTTCCATATAGGGCTATCCAATGGATAGTATCCATACAACCTATTCAGAAGTTTACGGTACACATGTTTTTTTTCGCTGGATATTTGGTGTGGAATGCCTCATATATAAGTTTGTCATTCCGTGTGTAATCCTCGAAATATTGGTCTAGGACCCCATAAAGTACATATATATATTCATGATCCTCGATCGATTCTAAGTCCATCTAACGATGTCCGTCCGTCTGTCAGTCTGTCCGTCTGTAGAAAACACGCAAACTTTTGAAAGACTTCACAGAGACTTCTGAGGTTTGGCATATATGTTGGGCATTTACCTGATCAGGTTGGTATTGCAATCCAGCAAAATCGCTCTTGTGGTTTAAAAGTTATGAGCAAAAGACTGAATTTCGGCAAGGGTTTTTCGTGAATTTACGAGATAAAAAATACGCTAACTTTCGAAAGGCAAATTGAGAATGCTGATGCTTGACAGATATATTTATCGTTTCCCTGGCCTAACTTGCAATGAATTTTAGCCATATCGGTTGAGTGGTTCAAAAGTTATAAGCAAAACTGAGAATTTCAGATTAGTTTCACCTTAAATTCACGTGTTGAAAATCCGTTAAACATGTTTTAAAAACATTGGTAAGTCACAAAAATATTTTCCAACGTATTTTTGTCACTCAAAAATATTTTTACACTAAAAAAAAAAACATATACCCTCGAAAAAAATTTTACACTCAAAAAAAAATTAGTAAATTTTTTTTTTTCAAAAATTGCTAAAAAAAAAAGTTTTTTTGCACAAATTAAATTATTTCTAATTAAAAATGTTAATTTACTATCACTTAAAAAGGGCATTTAACTTCTCTACTTGTTTTTTTTTTGTAAATTTACCACATTTTTTAATTTATTTACCACGTTTTTGTAAATTTACCAATTTTTTATAATTTTTGTGGCTTAAAAATTATCACTACCACAAATTGGTAAATTTAAAACAATTTTTTGGTAAACTAACATTTGTTTTTTAACTTATAGTTTTTTTTTTTTTTTGTTTATTTACTATATTTTTTTTTTTTTGTAAATTTACAATTATGGTTTGTAAATTTACAATTATGGTTTGTAAATTTACCATTTTTTCTTGTAAATTTACGATTTTTTTTTAATTTTTTGCGGTTTTAAAACAATATTGTTTCCAATAAAATGATTCATTTTACCAATTTTTGGCTCATTCAAAATTACGAGGAAATCCTCGTAATTTTACGAAAATTTTGCCTACATCCTATTTTACGAAAATATCCTCGTAAAATCGGGAGATTTTTTGGTAATTTTACAAGTTTTTTTTAGTGTATATAACACGACTAGGTTTCTTTGCATAATATATGAGATAACCGCAAAAAACTTAAAAATTACCATTTCTCTCTCCTCATTTTCACCCTCTAAATATGAATTTGGGCCGCTAAGAAAAAATATGTGTCCTTTTATTTTTTTTTTTCTGATCTACAAAATAAAACCAATTTACACATACTCCTTGTATGTGGAATTTACAAAAATTTTTCTAGGTGTCGATTATAATTTTTGAACCGATATTATTCAAATGCAATACCAAATTTCTAGGGGTAACAACAAGTCAATATGTTAAGTTTCAGTCATATCTGTGTAATATTTTGGCTGTGATCGCCTCTTCAATAAACAGACGGACAAAGCTAGAATGTTTAAAAATATATATATCTTTGATCAATAACACTGTAAGTAGGTGAAAATGACACACCAAAACGCCGAGACACGTCAACCTAATTTTGGGTCGTAGAATCCAGTGGTGTGCCCCGTTTTGAAAAGTTAGCTCAAAATCCCGAGATATTTCGATTTTAAATTTGTAGTAGATTTAAGGCGATTTTTCATTTTATTTGAATGAAAATACTTAAAAAATTTGTTAAAAACTTGTTATTTATCAAAATTTATACCTAGGAAATAATGGACGTCCATTATGCAGCAATACTTGGTCCTATTTTGATGAATTTTATAAAATTTTTACTCTTAAATTAGCAAATTTTAAATCGAAATATCTCGTTATTTTGAGCTAACTTTTTAAAACGGAGTATACCACTGGATTCTATGACCCAAAAATAAGTTGGGGTGTCTCGGCGTTTTTGTGTGTCATTTCAAAAGTTTAAATTTTACTTACAGTGTAATATATCTACTTTATGGGATTCCAGACCGATATTTCGATGAGTTACAAACGGAATGCTAAACGTATGTGTACCCTCCAACACAATAATAAGTGGAAAGTATAAAAATATAAAAAAAAACCTAAAAAAGACTAATTATGTGTTTTGTTATAATTTTTTTTATTTCGGTTGAAGATTCAGCATAACCGAACGTACTAAGTAGTATATGGGTGCGTATTATTAATATATGTATGTAGATAATATTAATAATACGCATCGTATACTAGAATATTTATGTTTAAATGAAAAGTCACAATATATCTAATCAATTTAATCAAATCTTTAATCATTAACCAATCTAGATAATTAAAATGATCGGTTTCTTGACTTTTTGGAATAAACAAATTTAATAATTAAGGTTACCCGCCGGACGTCCCTTCTGCACAGAAAAAAAAAATTTCAACCGAATTTCATAGCTGCATCAACTTAAAATTCGGTTGCTGTTACTATATTTGGCTGTGACAACCAAATTTTGTGGTTGCCTCAACTAAAAACCAGTTATAACAACCGAATTGAGTTGTGACTACCGATATTCAACTCTGACTACCTAAATACAAATGTTCCAAACGATTTTTTGTTGCAATAACAGACTTTAAGATGGAAATCAACAAATAAATGCTTTTTCTGTTTCTCTATATAGCAAATCGCTATTTAAATAATGTTTATAAAGATAAAAAGTTGGCTAGTAAAATTCATTTGATAAAATAAATCATAATTGGAATATATTTATCAAGTACGTAATAATAATAATGATATTTATCAACACCATTTTGTATTATCCTTCAATCTAACATATTTACTTGGGATACATAAGTCGAGTTACCCTGGAATTCCACTTATCATTACTTATTTATTGACTTTTAAAAAGGATTTGTTGACATTTTATGCTTCGTTTATGATTTCGAAGGATTTATTTTGATTGTTGCTTATTTTTGTTATTGATGTTACCGCCGAAGATGTTTGTTTACATCACTCGCTGTTTATAAAGTACATTAGAGCGGCATTTTTTTTTTCTCAACTTTTGATTGTGTCTGAAAAAATTGTTAATTTTTTATTTAATTAATCCTCGGCGCCTGGCGATTTAAGTTTTTGAAATTTTGATTTAAAAAAAAAAAGAGCAAAAATAACCCTTGCGATTAGTGTTTGGGAATTCCCGTTCCGGGAAACGGGGAATTTTTATTATCAATATAAATCCTGAAAAAACATTAAAATTTCACAAAATTGTTGTTTAAAACTGTTTTATGAGAAATAAAAATTATGTGTACAATAGTGCCCCCCCATTTCCCGGTTCTCAGTATTCCCGGGAATACCGGTATTCCCGGTTCTGGTACCGGTTTCCCGGTTCTAGATATATTCCCGGGAATACCGGTATTCCCGGTTCTGATCTTGGTACCGGTTCTCAAAAACCAAAAAAATACTATACCATAAAATATTTAAATTGCGCTATTTAATCAGTATTTCAGATATATTTAGTTGTGTTTGTAAAATTATTTGAAAATCATGTAACTATTTGTTCTTAAATTCAAAAAATTAAATGGAAATGTTATTTTTCACATGTTTTGTATTTTTTTTTGGTAAAAGCAAAGAAAAAAATTTAATTGTACAAAATTTTACAAAATATACATACCGGTAGTCCCGGGAATACCGTCAGAACCGGAACCGGGAATACCGGTATTCCCGGGAATACCGGGAATGAATTAAGAACCGGGAAACCGGTACCATTTCCCGGTAATACCGAGAACCGGGAATACCGGTATTCCCGGTACTACGGTACTGACCGTAGGCACTAGTGTACAACCAATTAAAACACAAAAAAAAACAATTAAAAAGTAAAATAAAAGTAAGAGGGAAAAATTAAAAAAAAAAAAAAAAAGTTTAAATTTTTTGCGTTTTGGAGCAAAAGACTATTCAAGACCTTCAAAGCTCCAAACAGCTCATTAACTAATGAGTTAAAAAAGTTTTGGTGTTTGATATTATTTTCAGCGTGTTCTTTCAAATTCAATTATGAAACGTCTTTTATAGTGTCTTTGTTTTGGAGTAAAGAATTTCACTAATATGTAATGATTAAAAAAAAAACATTGTTTGCACAAAAATTAAATTTTTTTTTTTTCTCCCTGAAGCAAACATTTTTTCGCAATTTTTTGCGTACTAGAGTAAACATCTTAATTAAAAACTTAAAAAAAAAGTAGCCGAATTTTTGATAAATTGACTTTTTTAAAAAATGGAAATTTCAGAACATGTTCTGAAAAATTTCCAAAAAAAAATTTTTAGTTGATAGCCCTTACAAAACTGTACAGAAATGTAATTTTTTGAGGTTGTGTTGCATTCCGTTTTAATTTGATAAATATTTAAACAAGGCTACTCGACACAAATTTTACCATTTTTCCAATATTTGACCACGCCACCTAAGCCCAGTTTTTGAAAAATTGAAAAACCAAAAACTCAATTTTCTTAGTTCCTTATAGGGCTATCCTATCCTACCACCTATTCCGAAATTTACGGTACACATGTTTTTTTTCGCTGGACATTTGGTGTGGAATGCCTCATATATAAGTTTGGCATTCCGTTTGAAACTTATCAAAATATCGGTCTGGAACCCCATAAAGTATATTTATTATGGATCAGTGATCAATTGTAAGACATTCTAGCGATGACTGTCTGTTCGTCTGTCCGTCTGTTGAAATGGCGATCAAGGCCAAATTATTACACAAATTATTCTCCTGAACAGTTTGGTATTACATTTGAGCAAAATTGGTTTAGCGGTTCAAAAGTTATGAGCACATTCTACATAACCTAAAAACACAAAATGCTTTAATTCGGCTGGATGACATATATGAACAGAATTCGATAGTATTTAAACAAGAAAAAACTTAATTTTTACAAAAAAAATCGCGTAATTTTTTTTTCCGAAAATTTTTTTTCACGGACATTTTTTCAATTTTTTTTTTTTTAATAATCATTTGGAAAGGCCGAATTTAACTTTTTTACTTCTTTTTTTTAATTTTCAAAACTTCAAAACTATGATCGGTGGGCGCCACGGATTAATTTAACACGATTGGTCTCAAATTCGTGCTACATAAGTTTTAAGCCTCTAGGAAAACAAAAATTTTCCAGGTCGTTTAAATTCGAAGAAGAAAAATTTGTTTGCCTTACAAAAAAATGCCCGTCTAATAGTACATACGTATGTATAATGTTATAGTAACAGCAACAACAACAAATTTTAAAAAATATATTTTTTTTCTTAGTTTTTGCATAAATATGTTATAACAACAAAGTCAAGAAATAAATAAATAAAAAAATAAACCCAATGATTTTGTGATTTCATATGTTTTGAGAAAATGAACATACTGATAGAATTGGTTGCCATAAAATTATGCAAATTATACAAATGTTGCTTTTTATCCCTATGAGTGTGTATGTGGGTGTGAGTGTGTGTGTATATGAAGGGGTGGGGAATAAACAATATTTATTTATTTCTTTTCTCCATTGTATACATATTTAAATTATATTTGCATGTTTTACTACAAAAAATACAAAAGCAGAAGATCTTTTTGTATTCTTATTCAACATGTTTATTTTTATATACGTATGTATGTGTATCATGTAAAACACTGTTTTATTTTATGTAAAGAATATAAAAAAGAGGTAAAATTTACACTCAAAATAAAAAGTTTGTCAAAAAACTCTATTAACCCATTATTATGGTCAATAATGGGTTAACATGGTTTTTTACAAACTTTTGATTTATGAATTTCCATACGCAAAATTAAAAACATTTTCCAAATTTAAAAAAAGTGTTGATTGAATAAACGCACGGCAAAAAATAATACTCAACGGCAAATAACATCGTAAAAAAAACATATTTTTTTTAACACACAAACAATATTATAATACATGCGTAAAACTTGAGCACCTTTAAGTAAAACTGCATTCATATGCCCTTACCACAAGAAAACAAAAAGTATATTTTAACAAAAGCTTTATTTTAAATTTAAAATTTTCAGTACATTTTTTGAAAGTCGATTTTAAAAACAAAATCAATTTGTATGGAAATAAAATTAAAAGCTCATTTTAAACTTATTTTATTTTCTTATAGTAAGGCTGATAGTTTCTCATTTGGTGCCCCAGTGTCCTTGAACAAGGACTTTAAAGTTTCAAAGGACATTTGCATTAAAAAAAATAATTTTGTAGGGGAGCCCATTAGTTTTTCTATTCGGGAAAAAGTTTCATGAAATTTCCAGGAAATATTTTTCCTAAAACCCCGGGATTTTTTTTATCAGGAAATTTCGGGAGTTTTCAATAAAAATTTAAGAAAAATGTTTAAAAAGTACACATTTTAACCACAATTTAAAATGATTTATAAAAAAATATTAAGGCCTCTGTTCTGTGTTTCACAACTTTTTAATTCACATGAAAATTTCCGAATCACATGAAATCAAGTTTAGGTTTTGTTGATCACGTGAAATCAAATAATTAAAATTTAAAAAATTATTAGGAAAAAAGAGCATTCGTTTTACTTTCACCAAATTTTATTTATGTGAAACAATCTGCAATTTTTTAAACATGAACATTTAAATTTGTAGATAAATTTTTTGTAAATAGTTCACAATATATTAGTGCCCCATTTCAGCATGGATTCCTTTAACAAATTTATAAAAATAATTCGAAAGTTTTATAAAATAATTCTTCAAAATACATCGGTTGAAGAAGAAGTTTTTTAAAACACACTTGTTGAAAAATTGGAAAAAAAAAGTTATATATATCTTCCGGATTTCAAAAAAAGAACCATCAGACCTTTATTTGTTAATAGATTTTAATTAATAAAATAAAATGTTTTATGGAGCGGAAATATGTTAAGTTAAGGGGCATGTCACAGACCCAATTCCGTTCGAATTTGAAAAAAGTGGTTTGCTCGTAAAACGCAAAACGAATATTATTTCTTTCGGAATGAAATCACATTCAAAAATCAAAGTGGAATTGAATTGCATAAAAGTGGTTTCATTCCGAAAAAAAAATATTTGCTTTGCGTTTTAAGAGTAAACCACTTATTTCACTTTCGAACGGAATTGAGTCTGTGACATGCCCCTAAATACGACAACCGAGATAAGGTCCAATATTTCTCCAAAAATTGGATTTTAAGATTTTAGAATTTTCGACGTTTACTATAAACGTTAAGAAAACTGTTTAACAAAGGGTAACAAGTGTTTTAAATTAAAAAATGTGACCATAATTTATAAAAAAAAAAAAACTTAACCCATTTCTTACCGAAAATTTAAAAGTTGGAATTTTTGACGAAACTTTCAGGAACGACTCCTTTTCGTCCCCTTGTGAATAATAACTTCACATTTAAACGTATAATTAAATGAAATTTCTTAGGAACCTCTCCCCTTATAAATGGCAGGCTTGAGAAAAATATCTTCTTTCCTCGGTAATACACCAAACCATAATAAACAAGTAAAAAAGTTAAATTCGGCCTTGCCGAATGTAGTGATACCCTCCACAATTTCAAAAAGATTATTGCAAAAACTTTATTTAAAAGGAAATTACTTTTGAAAAAAAAAAATTTTTTTTGAAAAAAAATAATTCCGCGAAAAAAAAAATTGGTAAAAAAAATCCGGGATTTTTTCTTTTTTTGTCAAAAAATATGTTCGTACTTGTTTAAATACCATTTGGTGTTCAATTATGTTCACATATGTCAACCAGAAGCCGAATTAAAGCATTTTGTATTTTTAGGTTATGTTGAATATACTGAATTTTTTGAGGTGTGCTTACATTTTCGTTCATAACTTTTGAACCGCTGAACCGATATCGCTCAAATGCAATACCAAAATTCTCGGGAGAACTTCCAATAAATATGTTAAGTTCTGATTAATTTTTATTAAAAAATAAAAATTGTTTTATTCGACCTTTAAAATATTATATTTTGAGGATGTTTATTCTGGCTCGAGGTCATTATTTTCTTTACTAATTAAAACCATGATATTCTCATAGCATAATTTTCAAGAAAATTATTTGTTGTTTTAAATTTATTTATGTTGGTCATTTTTGCAAGACTTAATCGACACGTGTTTCGGAATTTGTCAAGATTCCATTGTCAAGATTATTTAGCAAAAATAGAATCGATTTACTACAAAGTAGCAAACGAGTCTAATGACAAATCGTTTGTGCACAAACTAGAATATTAATACATATTCGCCTCTATTCACAATGAGAATTAGAAAGACTTTGTAGTAAATCGATTCTATTTTTGCTAAATAATCTTGACAATGGAATCTTGACAAATTCAGAAACACGTGTCGATTAAGTCTTGCAAAAATGACCAACATAAATAAATTTAAAACAACAAATAATTTTCTTGAAAATTATGCTATGAGAATATCATGGTTTTAATTAGTAAAGAAAATAATGACCTCGAGCCAGAATAAACATCCTCAAAATAAATATGTTAAGTTTCAGTCATCTCTCTGCAATATTTTGTCCGCGACAGCATTTTCCACAGACAGACAGACGGACAGACGGGCATCGCTAGAATATCTTAAAATCGATCGGGCATCATGAATATATATACTTTATGGGGTCTCAGATCGATATTTAGATGAGTTACAAACGGAATGACAAACTTATATATACCCTCTATCACTAAGTGGAGGGTATAAAAACACCCAAGCAATGTAATTATTTATTCTATTTTTCCATGTTTTTCATTTTCTTAAGAAATTTTAACCGTGTTTTCAAACACACGCTGGTAAGAAATGGTACACAGAAAAAAACGAATTGTTATATTGACCCCCATATTTGTGAATACAAATAACTTTTTCACTGAAAGTGCTCCTATATATTTTATTGAAAAAAAATTTAAAAATATTGATAAACGAGTTTGTAATAGTTCTCTAAAATTATTATTTGTATTGACAAACGTACAAAATCTTAATTTTTTTTAACAAAGAAATTCAACAAACACAAACACAATTTGTTGATCTGAACAACAAACACAAAACTATTTGTTGAGATTATAAAATAATTTTAAAATAAAATTACTTGACTAAGTTTGTTGACAACAAAATCTAAATTTTGTATTGTGGACTAACAGGCGGCGTTTTTTAATAAATGTTTGGTTGAAATCATGTTTGGTTGATTTACAATTGATGTTTGTTGATTTAAATTTGACGATTTTATTTTCTGTGTATGATAATATTCAGAAATTTATTTAATTTTAAAAATTAAGAGAATTCCCGAGAATTCGATTTTTTTAAAACACTCTCCCGGGAATTGAAAAAGTCTGGGAATTTATAAACTTTAGAGCCCACTTTTAAAGAAGAGTATAGGGTGTAGCACAGTGGATCGAAAATCGAAAGTCCCGGTCAAATGGTAAAACATTTATGCAAATATTTAATACTCATTCGCTATGTTAAAATTAGAAAAATACAAGCAAATTACAAAATAGTTATGAAATTTAATATTCAAATGCGATTTTCTCAAAAAAAAAAACAAAAAACACATGTCTGATTTTTTTGTGTGGATAGACAAACATCTAAACTTTAAAAAAAAAATATTAAAAAAAAAGTGGCCGAATTTTTGATAAATTTACTTTTTTTAAAAATGAAAAATTTCTGAACGGGTTCTAAAAATTTTCCAAAAAAAATAAATTTAATCGATAGCACATACAAAACTTTACAAGAATGTAAGTTTTTGTTATTGTGGTGCATTCCGTTTTAAATTGATAAATATTTAAACAAGGCAACTCGACACAAATTTTGCCATTTTTCTATTATTTGACCACGCCTCCTAAGCCCAGTTTTTGAAAAATTGAAAAACCAAAAACGCAATTTTCTTAGGTCCACATAGGGCTATTCATACAACCTATTTAGAAACTCACGGGATACATGTTTTTGCATATCCCTTAGGATATGCAACAAAATTTTGTTTTTTATGCACAACATCAAGAAATTTGGTATTGGCCCGATATCCCTGTGATATTGGGACTCGAAAAAATAGCTCTTACGATAGTTTTTTTTTCTGGGTATCAATAAATAATTTGATAATTTAATAATTTTGCCTTAAATTTTTATCGCATTTTGACTTGTCCGATTTTTTAAATTTAATTGTGGCTAGTTTGTTTTTTTTTAGAATTTTCTACAACTCTAATGTTGTTGAAAAATGTCCCACTCTAATGTACACATATATTTTCCCCATCCACCTGTCAGCTGCAATTGAGTTGATCTCATTGTTTAGAATTTTGTAAATCTTGTACCATGTTTGAGAACATCCATATCCTGTGCGTGTGTGTGTGTATCCTCATATCGTATAGAGACTTTAAATGTAATAATATCATACTTTATCTTCGATTATGTCTGGAAGCTTTCTTAGTGTTGTTTGTGGCATCATCCTTGCCAATAAGTGATGACAACATTGTAAACAGAGTAGGTATGATACCTTACAATGTGCTTGAAGCAAGCACTAAGAAACATTACAAAAACATTAGGGATATAACTTTTTCTTTTTAAAAAAGTTGAGAAGTAGTACTGTTAATGTAAATATGGATTTACTCACAAGGTAAAATGGCTCAAATTAAAAATGTCACAACGCCCAAAAACTTTATATCGTTGAACTATATTCAATTTGAGCTATCTGCGCGGCTGACGAAAATGAGTTTTTGATGGCAAAATGTTCGCTGGCATAAGTGTCATCTATGGTATTAATTTCAGAACAAAAAAAATATTTTAAGACTATTTTATTGCAGAAATAGCATGAGCTATGTGAAACCATGTTTTTTTATAAATAAAAATTTAAGCTATCTACAGTATAGTTTAACGATATGTTACTGATTTTTTTCACATTTTAAATAATATTGAATTGTTTTGGACATTATCACTATTTTTTACATTAACGGATTATTAAAATAAAAGCGTTTACAATGGCTTAACACGTTGCCAATGTCATTAAGTTGGCACCAAGCATGCGTGTTTGCTATTCTAAATGAAAAAAAAAAAAAATACTCCACAAAAAGATTTCGAAAAGGAAAAAAAAGGGGAAAAAAAGAAGAGAAGAAAAAAGTGAAAGAAAAAGAAGAAAAGGAAAAAATGAAGAGGAGAAAAAAGAGAAGAAAACCCAATTTTACCGTTTTCCGCGGGAATTATAAACTAGAATCTAAATTTTTCTACAGATTTTTATTGGAAATCATAAAAAAAATTTAAAAAGAAACATTTTTTTCCAGAATACAAAAAATTTTCGTAAGTTAAATTCTTTAAATTTAAAAATTTGGATACGAAAAATGTTAAGGTTTTCAAATCTCAAAATTATTTAGACCTGGACAATTTTTTTATCATGAAATATCTGAAAGAACAGAAAAATTTTATAATTTTTTTGTTTAAGAAAAAAATCTCATAAAAACAGCTTCGAAATCTGACAAGTTTTAAAAAAATCTATGGCTTTTTAGAATATAAAAATTTTCCTTAAGAAAAAACGTATCAGATTTTAAAAACATTTTATTAAGAATCTGATTTTTTCTTAACACCTACTGTATTAGAATCCGATAGTTATTCGTTAAGTTTGTTTGCCTCGGAATCGGAAATATTTCTTAAGGAAAATTTCTTAATTTCTTAGAACTATTGTGCAAAATGTGAGTTCGTATTTGATAATTTCCAATAGGAAAAATGTTTAGTTTAGTATCCTAATCTAAAATTTAAAAAAAATAAAAATTTTAGTGACTAGAGTGATTATTTCAGAACCAGTTCTGGAATTCGTTCATTAAACTAGTTCACAAATGGACAGTCCATGCGAATAAGGACGAATAGACCATTTGAATAATTTTACAAATGACGATAAAAACGCAGTAAACGGTTAAAAACTAATATTTTTTCTACTTTTTTGCATAATGCATTAATCCATTAATGCAAAAAAGTTCACAAAAAAATTAATTTTTAACCGTTTCCTGTGTTTTTATCGTCATTTGTAAAATTATACAAATGGTCTATTCGTCCTTATTCGCATGAACTGTTCAAATGACAAAACAATTTCATAATTTGAGAAATTTTGCATTTATTTTCTATGTAAAATCTTGTGCTGAATCCGAAATGAAGTTTTAAATGTATAAAAGAAGAGTTTTTGAGATATTGCTTACTTTTCATATTTTTTTTGTAGAAATATGTTATTGGGGCACCCCAGATTCATAATTAAGAAAGTCATTTACAGTGTTCGCAACTTGAGGTTTAAGTTGGTTCCGACGAACCGTGACAGCTTTGATATTTGTAAAAAATAATAATGTTATATCCCTAATAATAATCCTCAATGTACTCTCTGCTTTTCTTTGTCTGTCATTGCTTGCTCGCATTTCTATCTATCCATGACTCGAAATCGTTCTTAATTTGTATGCGGCATGTTCAACTTTAAAATCTATTTTATGACTTTTGCGTGCAGGTGATTGCACGCATTTAGGGATTTGTCAAATATGGGGATTACAATAAAATTTTACAACTTTAAGCTGGCAATGTAAACCATTGAACGTGAGAAATTCTTTATGAAATTTACATCAATTCGTTAGTGCATGTAAAATGTACAAGAAACAAAAAAACAAATAAAGTACTTTAGAAACTAAAGAAAAACTAATATTGCTAATAAATTTAAACATCTGTTAAGAATGATTTAATTCAAAAATTAATTATGAGACACTATTAAATAAGAAATCGTAATACCAACTTTAATTGCTTCAAAAGGTTAAAAATAAAACTGTTTACATTCAAACAGTTGTTGAATAAAAATGGTAATGGGTATTTGAAAATTCGGCAACGCTAATATAAATCCAAAGTATGTTTTCGACATATTTTATACAAAATTCTTTAACAGCAATGAAACAAATAAAAGTCTCGTATTACTTTTTGTGAGTAATTCAATTCGATCTAGAAAATGTTATTTATAGCATTCAATTTATACAGTAGCTGGCCTGTTTTAAAAAAACAAAATTAAAAACAATTCACATTAAGTTCCACATAAAGGTTTAATTTTAAAAAATATTTTCTCGTAAAGCTCTAGCTTCCTAGAAGTGACCCTAACCCCAATATTTTCGTAGAACATACCTATCCTCTTCAACCCTTAGGGTGGTCCCCATAATAAAATAAAAGAGCTAGACTTCCGAAGTTTGGCACGAATATTTTTATGGTCATAGACTGGTTAAGTTTGGAAATGGGCAAAATTGGACTAAGAGGAAAAAAGTTCCCCCTTAGAGAACTAAACAAACCTCAGGAAAACGGCATTTTTGCAGGGTTTTTTGTACAGTCAAACCCGGTTATAACGACCTCCGAGGGACCAGTACAAATAGTTCGTTATATGTGAAGTTCGCTATAAGCGGGGTATATTTTTTATCAACCTAGTTTTATTTCAAAAAAAAATTGATCCAAATTTGTTTTATTTTATGTTTTTTCGTTAATAAACTATTTATGGAAAAGAAAACATTAAAAATATAAATTAATTTTATCAAAATTATAATATAAACCAAAAATGTCCAACCTTTTGTGAGTTTGATAAACTATATTGCAGCACATTAAAAAATTATAATGGGAGTTCGTTATAAAAAGGTAAATACACATGAAATTGTATTCGTGGGACCATAATAATCAGTTCGTTTTAACCGAGGATTCGTTATAACCGAGTTCGTTATAAAAGAAGTATTTTGTGTGAAAATTGTTGCCAAAACGTCGGGACTTTAGAATTTGTTCGTTATAACCGAGAATTCGTTATAACCGGGTTTGACTGTACTTTTGTTAAGAAAATCTAACATTTTTATGTCAGAGGAAGTTCAAAACCCTTCATGTGGAACCAGCGAATAAAAAAAAGTTATATCCACGCCCACAAAATGGGAGGGGGAATCATAATAAATACATTTGATAACATCTACCGCAAGGGAAGTTGTCCCCCAAACCCCTTCCCCAAAAAAAAACGACCCTGAATTTTTTTTTTTTTATATGTTGGATGGCATAAAAGATTCGGCCCAGCCGAATATAACACTTTAACTTGTTTTTTCTTCTTCTTAATTTCTTTTATAAAATCAGCTCCTATCGGTCTAATGGTGCCTCCTAGAGAGTCGTTAGCATGACCGGCCCCCATTAATTTTGAAACGTTATATTTTCAAAACTACGGAAGTTAAAAGTCTTTAAATTTGTTTGACTATAAGTCGAGTAAGTCCCAACATATATACCGATTTTCATGAAATTTGGGTCGATTGACGTCAAAAATTCATTTTTTTTTTGCTATGTTGATATAGATTTACTTCACTCAGAAAATAAACTAACTAAAATATTGGAAAATAAACTAAATCCATGGAAAATTAATAAAGACTATGGATGAGACTTTCATGCACTAAAAAATCGAAAATATGCGCTTTAAATATGCGCTAAAAAATTTAAAATACATATGCACTAAAAACCCATAAAATATGCACTAAAAAATAAAATGTGTACAATAAAAATCTTGTTTTCATAGAAAAAACTTCTTAAAAAGCAAAAAATAACGCCAGGTTTAAATAGTAATATTTAAAACTTTATATTAGCAAGATTTTTTTAGAAATTAAGAAAATCCTGTTTTAATTTTTAAATTAATAAAAATTATTTATTATTCGACCTTTAAAATTCTATTTTTGAGAAAGATTATTCTAGCTCAAGGTCATATTTCTTTTACTAATCGTTACGATGATATTGTCAAAGTAACAATTTTCAAGAAACTTTTTATAAAGTTGTTTGTTTTAAATTGATTGGTTTGGTCATTTTGCAAGACTTACTCGACACGTGTTTCGGAATTCGTCAAATTCCATTATCAAGAGTATTAGCAAATTGACAATCGTTTGTGGCAAAACATAAAGACTTATATTCGTATATAAATAGTCATAACGAGAAATGTACTAAATACACAACATAATACAGCTCTAAATTTCAAACGAAAAGTCAAAACCAAACCATCACTATTTAATTCAAACATACCTTCATATATACAGCTTGTATTATAATTGTTACTTTGACTTTGACTTGAAAATTGTTACTTTGACAATATCATCGTAACGATTAGTAAAAGAAATATGACCTTGAGCTAGAATAATCTTTCTCAAAAATAGAATTTTAAAGGTCGAATAATAAATAATTTTTATTAATTTAAAAATTAAAACAGAATTTAAACAAAAGGATAGCACGCCTCACTTCTGTTCATATTATGAATGAGAAGGAATACAACAAAAGCAGTGAACATCTTACTCGCGTAAGAAATCTACTGTCTGTATGTATATACTAGCCTGTAATACAAGCTGTATATATGAAGGTATGTTTGAATTAAATAGTGATGGTTTGGTTTTGACTTTTCGTTTGAAATTTAGAGCTGTATTATGTTGTGTATTTAGTACATTTCTCGTTATGACTATTTACATACGAATATAAGTCTTTATGTTTTGCCACAAACGATTGTCAATTTGCTAAATACTCTTGATAATGGAATTTGACGAATTCCGAAACACGTGTCGAGTAAGTCTTGCAAAATGACCAAACCAATCAATTTAAAACAAACAACTTTATAAAAAGTTTCTTGAAAATTGTTACTTTGACAATATCATCGTAACGATTAGTAAAAGAAATATGACCTTGAGCTAGAATAATCTTTCTAAAAAATTAAGAAAATCTATAAAAAAAATAAATTTTCTTATTTTTAAAATAAATTTTTAAAATTTAAAATAGTTTTTGAAAAAAATTAATTTCAATTTGTGTTTTTGCTATATTATGCCTAAATATGCACTTAAAAGTTGGAAATATGCACAATATATGCATTTAAAATCAAAATATGTGCAAAAAATATGCATTTTCCCTCACAAATTGAAACTTTTTTGTAGTGAGGTTTCAACGAAAGTACGTTGAAACCTAATAAATTTCATAATTTTTCATATTTTTACCACTGTGCGACAATGAGAAATAGAGAAAATGGGAAAATGCCAAAAATTAAAAAATAAATAAATCTATTTATTTATAAAATTGCTTTAAAATATTAATTGATTTGGATTAAAAATAAATAAAACCTCTTAAAAAAATAGTTTGTGCATTATATTATTAGTTTTTAAGGATATTTGTTTTTATCTAGTTTCCGAAAACTAGATAAATGTCAAAATTATCGAGTGTGAACAGTCGAGGTTTAAAATTGAAAATACAAGGTTTCAACGGGGTTTCGAGGTAAGTGTGAATGCACTATTAAACAAATTTTGTATAAAAAAAGAAATAAAAATGACATCGAGCTAGAATAACCCTACTCAAATCAAATGACAAACTCTTATGTCAGAAGAAATTCAAAGTTCACACTTGGACCAAGGGTATTAGAAAATGTGTTTTTTATGCTTGCCAACTATTTGGGGCCGTGTATATTAAAAATGTATTTAAATAATGATAAAATTGCAAGTGCATAAAGCATTATAAATTAATTTGAAACACTAATAGTAAGAAGGAAAGTGTCCCCAATGACTTGTGCCGACCGTCACAACCCCCTTCTAAAAAACGACACTGCAATTTATTTTTTTTTTTAATACTGAAGTATAAGAGATAAGAACTCCGAATTTAACGTTCTCACTTCCCGGTGAGTAAGGAGACCAGTCGAGGACAGGTGCCAGATTAGTACTTTTGTGTGAGAGGGACCTATCTCTTTTATATGACGATGTTCAAGGACGAAGTTAATTAACACCTTATGACATATCACAGGACTATGTTTTATACTGCTTTTTTAGATCAATTGACCCCTTTTTCTTGATCATAGAACTGGTATTCTGTGACCATTTCGCTATGAAACGGTCATGGGATAGGCTTTTTAGATCAATTGGTCATATAGGACCAATCAATTTGTTAACTTGAGGATGGGTTGTACAATAGGCTGGGTCGTATTCCAACAAAGTGCTCAGATCAACTATTAATAGTGAAAAAAAGTTGGTACAAGTAAATACAAGCAATTTAAAACCAAAATGAACAAAATCGGTCCATGGCTTCCGTTCTCGCATCGCGGGTCAAAATTGCGGTTTTTGAAAAAATGGACATAATTTAAAAAAAAAAATTAAATATTTAAAAAAAAATTATTAAAAAAAAAAAAATTTTTTTTGTATCGCATTAATTCAAAGATATTTAGAAAAATTTTGTTTGTTTTTTTCGGATATCGATAACCCACCCAAACGTGAGGCCAAAAAAAACTCACATTTTTAACATGGAGCTCAAAACTACTTTTTCACTATTTTAAAAATTTAGTGAAACAAAATTTTTAAATATATTAGTTTATCCACTTGATATCATTGAATACATCTCAGAGATTGTAGAAAAAAATTCTTAGTTAAATTCCTTCGTCTAGTTGGTGTGTGGAGCGATTTGAATTTAGCGGATTTCCAGAACATGTGTTTTTATCGACATTTTTGACTAATTTGTAGTTGTTAGCAAAATTTTACTTAAATTAACCAACTTTTTTTGTTCAAATGGTTGTTTTGGACCATAGTAACACTGCTTTGAAATAATAGGCTTTTTGGACAACGTTAACCCTTGCCGGCACGGGGTTAAAAAATTCCTCCAATGAAATTTTTGAAAATTCCTCACTCTAAAATCGTGTATGTGTTTAAATAATGAACAATTTCAAATTTATACAAAGTTTTCTTGAAGGACATCTTTAACCCTTGTTAAACGAACGCCCAAAAAATGTCAAACAGCTGTTTTTTTTGCTCATAGTCAAATGGACTTTTTTGACATATTAAATAATATGTTTTTACTTTAAGCTTTACACAGTAAAAACGACGAAAACGTAATGAAATTTCGGATGCCATTTATTTTATTTAGTTTTAAGCATTTTCCGCTTAAGTGCGCTTACTTTAAAACGTTAATTTAAATACGATCGTTTAAATGCATTCCCCGCTTAAACGATTCGTCGTTGTTCCTGGGTTAAGCTAAGAGTGAAAAACTTATTTAGAATGTTAAAAAGTCCATTTTGACTATGATTATAAAATGAAAGATATGTACATCTGCGAGTGAATCGTTTGAGCGGTGAATGCATTTAAACGATCGCATTAAAATTAACGTTTTAAAGTAAGCGCACTTAAGCGGAAAGTGTTTAAAACTAAATAAAATAAAAAAATGGCATCCGAAACTTCATTCGTTTTTACTGTGTAAAGCTAAAAGTGAAAAACATATTATTTAATATGTCAAAAAAGTCCATTTGACTATGAGCAAAAAAACAGCTGTTTGAAATTTTTTGGGCGTTCGTTCAACAAGGATTAAAGATGTCCTTTAAGAAAACTTTGTATAAATTTGTAATTGTTGATTATTTAAACACATACACGATTTTAGAGTGAGGAATTTTCTAAAATTTCATTGGAGGAATTTTTTAATCCCGTGCCGGCAAGGGTTAACGTTGTCCAAAAAGCCTATTATTCCAAAGCAGAGTTACTATGGTCCAAAACAACCATTTGAACAAAAAAAGTTGGTTAATTTAAGTAAAATGTTGCTAACAACTACAAATTAGTCAAAAATGTCGATAAAAACACATGTTCTGGAAATCCGCTAAATTCAAATCGCTCCACACACCAACTGGACGAAGGAATTTAACTAAGAATTTTTTTCTACAATCCCTGAGATGTATTCAATGATATCAAGTGGATAAACTAATATATTTAAAAATTTTGTTTCACTAAATTTTTAAAATAGTGAAAAAGTAGTTTTGAGCTCCATGTTAAAAATGTGAGTTTTTTTTGGCCTCACGTTTGGGTGGGTTATCGATATCCGAAAAAAACAAACAAAATTTTTCTAAATATCTTTGAATTAATGCGATACAAAAAAAATTTTTTTTTTTAATACTTTTTTTTTTTAAATATTTAATTTTTTTTTTTAAATTATGTCCATTTTTTCAAAAACCGCAATTTTGACCCGCGATGCGAGAACGGAAGCCATGGACCGATTTTGTTCATTTTGGTTTTAAATTGCTTGTATTTACTTGTACCAACTTTTTTTCACTATTAATAGTTGATCTGAGCACTTTGTTGGAATACGACCCAGCCTATTGTACAAACCAAAAATAAGGAAATTTTTTTTAGGCAAGTCCATGGCGCTCAGACTTAAAGTAGTCCATTTTGCCGAAAAATGTTTCTTGCATTTTTTTTGTTATTTTCTCGATTCCGTTTTTAATAAATATCATCAATTCCATGAGAAATCATTGAATTATGCGCATTTTCTGACCAAGGGTCTTCTGATTTTTGTAATATTTGGTACACACAAGCGCTATGGAACCATTTAAAGATATCATTTATCAGATCCAAAGAATTTAAAAAATTCGCGAATTTATTCGCGATTTTCGTTTTTTAAAAAATCAAAAAAATGAAAAATCTGTGAAACTTTGAACAGTTATATATTCTTAAGTACTAATTGTATCTTTATGAAATAAAGCGCAAAATAATGGTACGTTAGTCTATTTTTACATTTAAAAAGATGGAAAAAGTTGGTGGTTCAAAAGTGCATTTTAAATGCAAATGCAGTTTTGAAGTGCATTTTGCGAAACTTTTATCCCTTTTGATTTTTTTTTATTTAACATTATTATTTTCTTCATCATTTTTACTAAAAAAAATGTCCTCCGAACTTTGTGCACGATAGCCGAACTATTGGTAATAATTTTTTTAAAAAATGTTACTTAATTTTCCCATATATTTTTTATTTTTTTTTTTGGTTATTTATACTAGACTACAATATAAAAACATAGATTTTCTTAATAATTTGTCGGTTCTCATTAATCTTAATCACAGAGTGATGCGTTTGTCTTTTTTTAATTAAAAACGGTCAAAAATATAAGCAGTAAGGAAGTGTACTACAAAGTCAAATGCAGTTTTGAAATGCATTTTTTTAAATTTTTTCAATGACGATATTTTATTGTTTTGTGATGCCCAAAATGATGGTTAACAAGTCTATTTTTACATTAATTAAGATGAAAAAAGTTGGTGGTTTGAAAGTGCATTATTAATGCAAATGCACTTTTAAAGTGCATTTTGCAAAACTTTTATCCCTTTTAATTTTTTTTTTACTTGCATAATCGAAAAATTTATAATTTTAGTCATCGCTCTATAAAAACTTAGTTGTAATCAATTAAAAAAAAAATATGGCGGGCAAAACTTAAGCACCCCTTCGTGGAAATAAAACAAAAACAACTTAAAATTAATATTTTGTTGCAAATCCATTCCTTTCTTAATTATATCACGGGACTTGCATCGATCCATTATTCCATCAAATCTATGAATCGACCGAATTCCTTGGCCAGAGAAGCAATACCAGACCATTTTTAATTTAAGTATTGCAAAACAACGGTCAAACACGGAATGGGGAATTTAATGGTCTGGGATTGCTTCTCTGGTCAAGGAATTCGGCTATTCATAGATTTGATGGAATTATTGATCTATTCAAGTCCCGTGATATAATAAGGGATGGAATGGATTTGCAACAAATTATTAATTTTAAGTTGTCGTTGTTAATTTTTCATGAAGGGGTGCTTTAGTTTTGTCCGCCATATTTTCCGTTTTATTTGGTTATAACTTATTAAAATTCACTGAGGGGGTGCTTTAGTTTTAGCCAATACTGTATATTCTTTTCTTATTTTTTTTTTTACAATAATAATAATATGTGTATTAATATTTGCAATTGACGGTATTCCCTATTTAACATGTTTTTATAACTTAAAATATAATATAACTTAAAAAATAAAAATTATATGTTAAAAATAAGTATTAGTAACTTTTTTTTTAAAAAAATATTTAAACTAATGCACATAACGTGCCAAAAAAACAGAGGACATTTTTTTGTAGTAAAAATTATAAATTTTTGATTATGTAAGTAAAAAAAAATAAAAGGGATAAATTTTGCAAACTGCACTTTAAAAGTGCATTTGCATTAATAATGCACTTTCAAACCACCAACTTTTTTCATCCTAATTAATGTAAAAATAGACTCGTTAACCATCATTTTGCGCATTGAAAAATAATAAAATATCGTTATTGAAAAAATTTAAAAAATGCATTTCAAAACTGCATTTGACTCTATAGTGCACTTCCTTACTACTTATATTTTTGAACGTTTTTAATTAAAAAAAAAGACAAACGCACCTCTCTTATGTGATTAAGATTAATTAGAATCGACAAATTATTAAGAAAATATAAGTGTTCATATTGTAGTCTAGTATAAATAACAAAAAAAAAATAAAAAATATATGGGAAAATTAAGTAACATTTTTAAAAAAAAATGATTACCAATAGTTCGGCTATCGTGCACAAAGTTCGGAGGACATTTTTTTTAGTAAAAATGATGAAGAAAATAATAATGTTAAATAAAAAAAATCAAAAGGGATA